>VOMN01006148.1:0-12834 GCA_014899125.1 Orchestia grillus | reverse complement strand
CCTTCCCCAGAAATCTATATTACTTAACATATTCCTAATTTCATCACAAACAGTTTAACGTATCGTTAATTAATGGAGTGATATTGGCGCTAAAAAATTGTGGACGAATGTTTTTTTGCAGTGTAATTGCCAATGATTCACCGACTTGTAGTGGTCTGGGGACGCGGAGCGGGAGACTCGTGCGTTAATATACTAGTGTTCAAAATTGCCTGTATTCCAATGTTTCTTTACGCGTTTTACTGAGGTCACAGCCCAAAGTGAGCCGTATGAGACCGTACCCTGCTCGATTTCAAGCTGCAACACATTATCGTACGGAGGTAAAGATTACTCGTCCGTGCGAGCTACGTGGCCTGGAAGTTGGGTCGTGGAGACGCCTCGCTTCAGGAGGGCTCAAGGCCGGGGCTGCATGGATTTCTTTGTTAGCTCAAGCCTCTGAGTGAGGCAGCTCCAAGTCTTCCCGGCTGCCACTCCTACAACGTTGTTTCGCCTGCAAACTTTTTCGAGTTAATTTCGTTTTCATCTCATGTACGGGCAAGTTGGAAGCTCGCTCTTCAATAGTCCGAAGTAATAGCTTTTTTAAATCCGACTCAGAATATGCGCAACATTTTTTATGGATTATAAACAATAGGAAATTATTTACATCGAAGGACCTCCCAGTTATCTGAATAATTTTCACTCCAGCTTCCTGCAGAACTGTCTCTGTTTTTGCGCGGAGACGTGCTCGTGTCCCTGACGTACTACTTCCAAACCCACTGAAAAAATGCTTAAATTTTAATTTAGGCTCACTGGCTTGCTCTTTATCAAATTCATTTTCTGAAATACGAATAGTTGCATTTTTTTCAATGTTGTTAATGCTTTTTCAAGATGTTGTATAGCTTTTCTAGTATTAAATGCATGCTGCACTTTAACGCCACCATCTTTGAGTTATTTGTATTGGATTCAAGTTTTCCCGAAGTCTTTTCATAATTATGATTGTTTTTTTGCCATTCTGCCCAATTCATCCCGGTTAATTTGTTAATTAAATGCAAGAAATTTCAATAGAGACTTTTCGAAAATAAATACTTCTTTTTACGTGCCTAACGCCCCTGATTGAACTTGTTGAGCCATTTTCTTGTTGAATGTTGGAAGAACAAAATGTTGAGGCTACTATGATTCTAGGCCTTGATTAGGCTAGTGTTCCTTTATCTTGACTTTATTTCTGTCAAGTTTAGTGTTGATGCTTTTCAGTCTAGTGGTTGATTTTTTTGGCATCGTTTTCGCTGGAAATTGTTCGCTAACGGTTTCTTTTTCTGAATATTGATTTTATTGTTATTTTTATAAGGGAGAACTTTTCATAACTAAGATTTTTGAAGTAGTAGTCTTCGTAGGATTTTCTAAGTGTGCAGTAATTTTGTCCAGGTGTGGCTTCTGTTTCTTTGTCCAGCTTTGATTTCTGTTTATTTGTCCAGCTGGGGCGTCTGTTTGTTTGTCCAGCTGTTGCGTCTGTTTGTTTGTCCAGCTGTGGCTTTTGTTTGTTTGTCCAGCTGTGGCTTCTGTTTGTTTGTCCAGCTGTGGCTTTTGTTTGTTTGTCCAGCTGGGGCTTTTGTTTGTTTGTCCAGATGTGGTTTGTTTGTCCAGCTGTGGCTTTTGTTTGTTTGTCCAGTTGTGGTTTGTTTGTTTGTCCAGCACGGTTACCCAGCCAGTTGAAGCCAAAAGGTTCTAGTAGTTAAAGAAATTAAGTGGTATTGTTTAGTGAAGTACCAATGAGGTTATCTAGGTGGTAATCACTCGAGTATTCTTTTGTTCAGCTGTAGCCTTCCCATGATTGTGCAAAGGTTTGATTCTGAAAAATGATTTTTTCATGTGATACCTGTGAAGTTGAGGCTCCCAACGGGGACCTGTAGAGCTGAGGTTCTCAAGCGGCATCTGTAGCAGTGAGGTTCTCAAGGGGCACCTGTAGCAGTGAGGTTCTCGCGTTTAAGCATAAAAGCTCTTCTATGTTTGTTACTTATGTGAATTTATTTTCTTTGCAGACAGAATGGCTACAGAAAGAGTGCCTACACTCCCCAGCCTTCCCTGTTCCTGATGGCACGCCGTGAGTTTGTCTGAGTGGCCGTGCATTTTTAATGCCTCATTCTGACAAAGAAGTTACTATAGTTATGATGAATGCTCAACACAAAACCTAAAGAATAGGCTGCTAAATTATGAAAATGTTGATTTAAATTTTATCTCAGTTGCCCGGCTCCACTGTGTTGGATAGGAGGTCGTCAAGACACCTCAAAGTTTACGCTCTTCTTGTTTAGAGCACCACAGACTTTATCCTTAAAATATAAATTACTAATAAATTAATATTGATGCAATTTCTCTAAAAAGTATATTTTTTCAAATTTTGGAAAGTCATCGCCTTAATTTTGTACGTCAGGATCTTTCCTTGAAGACTCTTCAACCTTAATGTTACGAAATTGACATCAACACCTTCATGCGATCTCCAGCAAATGCGCAAGCAGCTTTCGAGTAGTGACCTGAATCACTTAAAACGGAAGGATTCCCATTTACGAGGGTCGACTGAAGGACCCACAGCGAAGTAATTTCAGAAGTGGAGATACTTAAAAGGAAAAACCGTATTCATCAACTTTGTGTCGTGCCTAGCTGTACTTATGCATGATGGAATAATGAATTGATATGAGTGTGCTTCAGCGAGTGATTTGTATCAAGTTCTTGCTAAAGTTTGATATTGTGCACATGTATCTTGCACTAAGAGGAGCTCCCAGTAATGGGAGGCTTGATGAGCCATGGATCAATTTTTACCCCGAGAGCCGTCTTGCGACGGTGTGCGTACAATGATGAGCGTTATCAAATAGCAAGTGCATTTCCACGTAAACTTTCTTATCGTTCGTGGAAAATTGCGCCAGTTGTGATGAATAGACTGCAAATAATTCAATGCAAATCCGCTTTGAATTTTGATTTATTGTTTCGTCCATCAAGGTCAGAAATGCTCTGAAACTGTACGGATTACGCTTACAATGGTAAGCGTAATCCGTACATCATCTCAAATTGATTTCGGCATTTTTCAAATGTTCCTTTAGTATATTAAGAGTGTTGGAAGATGGCACGTTAGATCGTGGTCATTTTTTATTACCTACTTATTGCTTGGAATACTGATGTCTTCATAGCTCTGTTTTTATACATTGTCTAGAACTGGAATTAATTTCTTTGTCGTATTATTAATTTCAGTTTCACTTTATTAAGAACTAAGCAGCACCAGTCCAGATGACACTAAAATTGGAAATAACTTTGGAAGTGCCTGCAGTGGTGTGGATTTGTTACGATGTAATGTATTTTAACTCATAAATTTCTGCAAGCAAGAGAAACTGGTGTCACTGGCGAATTATTGAATCTATTAGGCAGCGACTTCAAATATCTTTTGGTATTCGCCAACAAAAATAATACAGCCAGAAGTATCAGTGTCTACTACTTTTATTGTATCGAATCACGATATTAGTCTGATATAGTGAATAAATTGAGTTTAATGTTGAAATAAATTAAATTAACTTTTATAAGCTACAGTGAGTCAATTATTTGTTGGACTGTAGACAAAAATTATTTCAGAAAATGTATAATGTAGACTTAGCATTAAAATAAAACACAAGTTTGAGCGAATAATTTCGCTAATATTCAACAAAAAATATTACAAGTGTAAAGAACTACAGCTGAGCTTCCCAAAAATAATAAATTCTTGTAACGCATTGCAAGAATATATTGTTTATTATATTCTTGAATATAATATCATAATGCTTATTTGCATTTCTTTCCTGAGGGGGGCGTTGATAGGCAGCAGGGTTAGGTTAGTCAGGCATGTCTACTCATCCTATGCTATGGGGACTGGCGACCCTAGAGGAACACTGTTAGGTTGCCTCAGCCTTTAGATCTGTCTTTCGCGCCCATTTTGCTTCTTTCAGTTCTCACACCTTTTTCGCTCTCTCTTCTTTGTCTTTTCTTCCTTTTTTTCTTAACTTGCTGTTTCCGTGTGTAGGGAATTCGGTATTGGAACACCCCTGAGCATAAATTAAACGTTTTCTACAGTATTAGAGTTGGTCTCTTCTTCTCTTCGCTTTCTTTGGATCACATTTCGTGTGCATAGGGAGCTTTAAATTAACTAATGATCTAATAATCTAATTTATCTCATCTTTAGTTAGGCCTTCGGGACTTCCATTTTTCGTGCCCACTTTGCTTCTTTCCATTTTCATGCCTTCTTCACTGATGATTATTCATCTTTTCTTCCTCTTCTTTTTGGGGTCTTGTGTGGAAAAACACCTTGTGCATAGATTCCCTATTTTCTTAAGTCCGTACTCAATGGGCTCTTTTCTTTCGCTGCGAAATACTATGAGTTACTAAAGCGATGCTCTCCTTATACTACTACTTATAATAATAATCTAATTTGCATTTCTTAAAGAGACCTAGCGTATATTTTGTGATTTAAATGCTTCTAGAAATTATTCTAGAATTAGTAAGGGTGTTAGCTGGCCGTACTGCTCCAAGCAAGCAGCGAATAATCATCCCCCTCAGGGCTCTCGCTACGCTAAAGATAAAAGGACACTTGAAAACGAAAGTGTGAAGTATCAGGTAGTATAAAATACTGAAAAAATTTTGAGCAGTCAAACGTCTCTGTAACTTCTGTGCAGTGTCTAATTAAGAAAGTTTATAATCAAGAAGTAGGAAAACAGGGTGCAGCCTTCACCAAATTGAAGTTAGGTGCTTCAAGAAAACAACCTCTCTTGTTGTTGTCGACTTGGAGAAAATTATGAAAAAATACGTAAAACTGAGGTGGTAAAAGAAATGTCCCTTTGACTCATCGTCGTACGACAAACAGCGACCAATGTAGCGTGAAGAGACGGCCGCGGACGGCACGGAGGAAGGAAGACTCGGCCCTGTCGCTGATTAGAAGGCATTAAATTGTGACAAAAAGAATGGCCGATTTCAGAGACATGATAAAAATTTTTATTTAATCAAAATATAATCCTTAATCAACTATGCATCCTTTTTTGATTAACGAGATTTTTTAACTCTCATTAATAAAAAATTATTGATTGCAATGAACAAAATCTTTGAAAGCCGATTCCACCTCCATTTTAAAGCTGAAAGTTTACCCATCAAAAATGGACTTAAGTACTCAAAAAATGGTAGTTAGTGAGCGAAAGGTCAGTACAATATGAAAAATGTGGTAAAATCTCGTATCTCATGTTTATGAGCTTCTGCAATGTCTTTCCTGAAACGCGTAGCCGCGCATGATCAAGAGCGGAGTTAAGCCACGCCACAGATTCACCAATAGCGTCGTCTGCAAGTGGAGCGAGACTGTCATAGTATTGACACCAAGAGTCTTAATTCTCTGATACTCTGATACGGATTTTGCTCAACAATTGCGTTCAATTGTTCATTTTTAGATGACTGTGTCATTTACCCTCTTCATCTACAATTCTCTCATCACCATGGATTCACAGAATTTCTCAAACTATCTTCGAACTGACCGGTCACCTGGGACTCCCTCACCCTATGCTCTGTTTATATTGATAGCAGTTTAGGAGGCACTATGGCGTAGTTTGAACTCCTGCACAAAAATAAGCGAAGGTCTTTGTTTTCTTATATCTATATTTGTGTTTTAAAAAGGTTTTCTGGCTGAAATACGTTAAGAGTTATTAAAGAGTACGCATTAATTGTGAGGCACGCCAAAATTCATCTAAAATATACTGAGAATACTATGCTAAAATGGCATTTTCGAAACATAACTCTTGGGTCCGCCATTATTAACCACCTAATAGCTTTGCGCTGGTAAATATTGAGCTGCAGAAATTTTAAACAAACTAGACAATTGTTCTGACAAAACTCTGTGCTTAGAGCGATAAAAATTGAATGTTTTGGCAACTATCGCATCTGATAGCTCGATGAGAACCGAATTCTGCCTTCTAACTTGAGAACACCATGCCAACGGATGACCATGGTGGAGGCAGCATCATTATTTGTCGTTGCTTTTCCTCTGCTGGTACAAAAAATCTTTACATTATAAAAGCAACAACGAATTCTCAGGAGCAGTGTGAAATTTTAGATCATCTGCGAAACTTTACTTGGAGAATCAGCAAGGAAAACGTAAGTTGTTTCAGCACGACAACGACCCTTGTCACGCCGCAGCAAAGGTCCGAGTGGCTCAACAGGGTCGTTGTCACTGTACTCATGGCTAAACCCATCTTTCTCCTAGAATCCATTGAAAATCAGAAAAGTTTATGTTTTGAGCCGGTGAGAAACAACTCTCTAATCCCATGGATGTGTATCGAAGACTGGGAAATTTTCCAAATAACTTGTGCGAGAATCTCGTTAGGTAATGCAAGAGCTGTCATAAAAGCATTTGTTTTTTATTTAGAATGACTTTCGTTTGGCGTTATGAATATTTGCACCACTCTTGGAAATTTGTTCCTATATGAAAGCTTAGCTGTAGTTTTTTGTTGTGTGAAATATTTATTCGAATTTTATTTGTTCTAAGTTTCGTTTCATTTTAACTGTTTGAATAAATGTCTCAAAATAACCTTTCACTTGAATATTACACCAATGTAATCAGATTTGTTAAAGTAAATGATCCTTGAAAGATTTTATCGATTTGTTGTTGCTTCTTTTTCTTGACTATCAAATAAATCTAATATTTTCATTCGACTTATTCTTCCTGCTTCTCGTCCAGCCACTATTTCAATTTGCTACAACTGAGTAAAACCTAAAAATTTTACATTTGCTATCTTCAAACCGATTGGTGCATCCACGCACGGTACTACTCAACCGGTGTCCTGTTACACTACTTAACCGGTGTCTTCAACCGGTGACTGTTCGAGGACATTTTTACCATATCAAGTAAACAAGGATATTTTAACAAAAAATGTATGTATTTAAATCAAATTTATGCAAATATCCTTGATGATACTTCTTAGTCAAATTATTCTATGAAACCACCTTTGGCTGCAATGATTGCTTATATGCACGTCCGAAATCATTGACGAGCTGAAATTCAGTGGTCCGTATTCATTTAGGGCATCGCCTGGACAATGGCCGCCTTCAGTGACGCTATGGTACTATGAGGATGTCGATTAGTGTCTCGTTCAACAATGCTCCGCACGTCCTTAGGACATAATGAATCTAACGAGTTAGGGGGTCACATGATCGTAAAAATTCTGTGGTAACCAATCTTGGGTTACTATGCCATTGTGAGATTGTGCCGAGCTTAGCTGAAAAACGTATGGCCTTCCATTGGATACTTCATCAATACAGGGCTTAGCAACGGTTTTCAGAACATCAATGTATCCGGGAGCGTTAACCCTAAAAGTGGAAAAGTGTAAGGTGCCATGGCGTAATCTTCCCTACTCACATCCCCTAAAACCGTCATAGTAGCAGTTATAACAACTATGACTACATGTCTGTCCATGTCTGTATTAACATATTAATTTAAATCCGTTATTTGAAATAAAATGATAATATTATAAATCATTCCAGTGTGAAATGGACTGAAAGCATGTCCTCAAACAAGCCGCGCACCCTGTACTTTTACTACATTATTTTGTAGTACTTTCATTCCGACTCAAAAGTTATTGCTTTGTCTGTCATCGCCACTTGACTTTGAGCTATCGCTCCTCCAGGCACCTTATCAGTTGTCTTCCACTCCTACCGCTGCCGTCTCTGTCACCCGCCTCATTGTACGACTAAGTATTCATTCAGCCTCTCCGGCCGGGGCTCTCGGTCACTTCAGCATTACTCCCTTCAAATCTCTCACAGCTTGTGCTCCCTCTTGATCTTATTTTTTTCTCCCTATTCGGATTTCTTTCGTAAACATCTTATTGTTTTTGTATGTCTTTACTTCACACGCACCTGCAATACATCTTACCGTTTGTTTAGTTTTTCTCTTCACTGTTCTTTTTCAGGCTATGGCTGTTTCAGACATTTTCATCCTTTGTGGCCAGTCTTTAACGTTCTGCTGTTGTTTCTCCTGCTATCACACGTCTTTTCGAACATTTCTACAATCATAGATTAGTAATATTTAAGACTACCAAATCTTCCTGATATTTATGATTTCCTATATGTAAGAAATTATACTTTCAAAATACGCATATTTTCCTTTTAAACAGATCCTTTCGAACGTTGTCTCTTGAGCATTGAGTAGGTACAGTTCTCAACAGTTTCCTCAGTGTAAATAACCCAGTGTAAATTCACAGCGCATTGAACGACAACGTCTTGGTAAATTGTAGTAAATTCAGATCTGAAAACTTTCAGATCAGGAAATGCGATGTGTGCAAATTTGTCTCGGTACTCTCATGCCAATAATTATTTAGTTATTAGAGGGAGTGGAAATTGAGTGTCAAAATGTTCGGAGGAATAGGTGTTAGCGTCAGCTTACTTTGAACATTTACAATGTCATACCTTGATGTACTCCCCATATTTAAAATTTTCTCTATCACCAAATCTGAGTCAGCAGGTGTCCATGCTTGTGCGTAGTATTTGAAGCATTGATATGTTCTCATTCGTTAAAGAGAACGGAAAAATACGCACGAAGTCAGCTCTCCGACCTTCGAATATTTTTATGTATTCTTAGCTCTTCAGCTCATCTCATCTGCTAGGCAAATTAGATACCTTGTGATGGCTTGCAAACTAATAACTCACATGCCGCATTTCTGTGATGTTGTTTTTTGTCTTTTTTGCAGGTGTTGCTGGGGTGCGATAGATGGCCTCGGAACCCGGTCCTCCTACCTCACCTCATCCCCATCCTATGAACTCCTCCCGACGGCGCCGTCCGCACCTCATGCCTCTAAACTCGCGTGTCCCGAGTGTAGAACACGTCCTCTTTGTTGTGGCGCTGCTGCCGCCAGCCTCTCCGTGACACGGCGCACGCCGCCGCTCTGTCTGGGTCGCTGCCCCACCGAGCGTCGCTTGGCGGTGAACACTTCTCGTTTTCACTCTACGTTACTGGATAAGTTTTGTGTGACCGTCGAACTGGCTTGGATTCCAAGCGGTCTCTTCCATGTGTCAAAGTGAAAATAAAAAATCTGACCCGAAAAAGATATCGATCAACTCGAAAGTTACTTTATAACTAGGCTTCGTAACAATTGAGCTCTATGGATACGAAACAAGTTGTTTTTCTTCAAGATTTCGAGCTGTTGAAAATATCTAGTCGAGTGTTTATTAATGTTCAGTAAATGTGCTATTTTTAAATTTATACAGTTTATAGACTGTACGGCTTGAATTCCGGTCGGAATTAATTTGCGTTCCAATTTGTTGCCTTTGATTGCCATCACGGATCCCCGGCGCTCCACTCCTCGGCCTCCCAGCACTTCTACCAACTCTCCTTCACTTCCTCCCGAGGCCCAAAGGTCTCCTTCTTCCCTCTTCCTGAGGCGCTCGACCCCTCACCTGCCCCTCAGCACTCAGCACTCGCCCCGCCTCTTCACCGTCGAGGAGTCTCCTATCGTTACGCCCACGAAATTTGCCTCTCAGAATAAGGCGCTCAATTCTTTCCTGCAAGCTCAAAATGTTGCTCCTCCTTGGTCTTTGACTCAAGATATTGAACCCGAGGAATATTCATCAGAGCTCGAGCAAAGTAAAAATAGTTCCCAGCTACCTGATTTTTTTGCACAGTCGAATAACCTAAGTCTTTCTTCATCTTTACAGTCTTTACCACAGCTTCAATTTGTTCCTCCTAATCATCCTCTTTACCAAAACCTTCCTCTAAAAGCACCTCCTTCAAAGCAGCTCCGACTGTCTTCATCTCAATCCTCCAAACCTCAGTGGGATCATCCCCAACCCGCTCGCATTCCCAGTCCTCCCTCGAAACGGCCTTCATCTCAGGACCGCCGTCCCTCATCTCCTGGCTTACTGCAGTGCTGCTTCCCCAAGTGCAAGTGCCTCGACGACCAAAGTTCCCCAACCACCCTTCAGCCCGCGATGGGGCCTGTAGCAGGTGACTCCGATATCGGTGAGTGCATTCTTTGGTCTTGCTTCGTTTCTAATTGGTGATTCAAGAATTTGTGTAACCGTTGGTGCTAAAATGTTTCCATAGGCGTCGTGTTCATTTTGTCAAGACAGCATTGACTTCTGAGGCCGAGGTAGGTCGTGACTTGAAAACACGATGGAACGTCTGTAAACTGTACTCTATGCGACGATGAAAAGTGAGTAAATAACAGGAATATTTTAGAGTAGTTGATGTAACATGGCCTCTGGATCCCCTAGGTGTTATTGGTCTCCGTGGCTACGCTTATGGTGTGTTGTCGTGCCGTAGTTGCGAGCAGCATTTAGTCGATATCAAAACGTGGCGTAGAGATCGAGTCTTGAAAATATAAGGGGGTCTTGTTAATGCTTCCCAAATCGTGGCAGCAGGCCTAAATGAAAGCAATACTTGTATGAAGTATCAACAAATACGTGGGTTTGTTCTCACTAGGGCAGCATTGCATCACAAAATACCATCCAGCGAATGCATAAAACGTTCTCAAACATGCGTTATTTCTCCTTGGCTTGTATTATGATACCTATTTCTTAGCAGTAACGACTTGTAATTTCAACTTGTACTATAGATTATGCCTAAATTTTCAGTAAGCAAAACGACTAATTTAATCTTATATTTATTAAAATTTCTGCATCAATGTGGCTTCTATGAATATCTATGACTTCTTCCAACTACTCATAAGCTTTTTTAGTCCCGTTAATGGGGAACTCCTTCATACTTTGAAGAGCAGAATTCTGAAAGTCAACTTCATCAATTTCTGAAGTGACAACTTCATCACTTTTTTTCAGAATGAACTCATTTAAATGATTTTGTGAGTTAAAGAATACATAGTAGTTGGAAAGACTAATGTAAGGGTTTTTTAAATAATGCGACAAGAAGTTCGTAGTAAAACTCAGTTGGACTTCTTTCCGGTTTCCATTTTCATCATTGAAACATTCATTTAACCCATACTGTAACTCTGCGCTATCAGTGCAATGAACAATGGAAAGAATGGGGGTTGTAGCAAATGGCTGCGTACATACGGGTATTGTTATCTAATCAAGTAACAGATTTTTATGAGAATCGGAAGTAAAAGTTAGTCTGATACAGTATGTGCCTTAGTGTGAGTGGAAATTATGTTGAAAATTAGGCTGAGATCTAGACTTTCATATAAATTTAAAATTAATTAAAAATGGCATTGTGTTTGTTAAATATAAAAATGAAACGCACTTAAAAAACGCCATGTTAATTTTATAATTGTAGACGTGCTGTTTTGGTGTTCGTCGCAGTTTCTCAGCGGTAGGGATTGTTTTACCCTGACTGGCAGGCGAGCAGACACAGTCTCGCACCTCCTGGTATAGAACATCGCTATCATGGAGTGCAGCGTCGCCTAATAAGAGCCTGTCTCAGGTGCACCTCAGGACGCAGTAGCTGCTTCAGGTGCCTTTATGAAGGAAGCGAACGCTCGGAGTTCAACATAACAGCCCGTGCTCCTCGCTTATGAATTTGACGTACTTCTGTTGGCTCACACCAAGTCTGGAGGAGGGAAAGACGGAGAGAGACGCTTAATTGTTCATAGTTCTTTTGAATTTGCTTTTTCTATCCCCCACCCAAGGGCATAAGATAGACCATAAGCAATAGGGTTAGGTTGGTAAGGTTTGTCTATCCTCTACTCTGAGGAGTAGCGTCCATACATGGACCATATGAGGGCATTGTTAGGCTACCTCAACTGTAGATAAGCCTTAGGGACTTCTATCTTTCGCTCTCTATGTGTGTCTTTCCTTTCTCATACCTTCTTCACTAATATTCTTTAGTTTTCTTCCTCTACTTTCTTAACTTGTTGTTTCTATGCGCAGGAAATCTTATGTGAGAACGCGTCTGTGCATAGATTCCATGTTTTCTCAAGTCCATATGAAGTGGTTCCTTTTTTTTCCCTTTCTTGAGGTCTCATTGCATGTGGCTAGGGAGCTTCAAATTGACTAGTAAAATGAAATAATTAGTAATAGACTCGGTTTTTTCTACTTGAATTTGTCTATTGCATCAGGGCTTGAATTGTTCTAAGTCTTGGGCAAAAAATTGAGGTATTATCATTATTATTGATTATATCTCTAGGTTGTCCTTATTTTAATTACAGTAGTGGTTAAAAAATAAAATGCATTTGTACACTTTGCAATTTCTATGTTTTCGCCATGTTAAAAACACGTGCGTTTAGTAACGAACGATGGTCATGAATGTTCATAAGTTTTGTAAATTAAGCGAGTAATCACTTACGATTTAGAAGACGCGTAGCTCTTATGTACTAGGTGTACGAAAGCTCACCGAACTAGAAGTTTTAGGTTTTTAAAGCGTACAATTTATCCTGAGCTACGTTTTTTTCATAGTTTAGAGTTAGGATTTTCAACCTTAATTTTTTTACGCATGCACCCATGAAGAAAACTAGATTCTCGCACCTTCTGCAAATTTACAGCTCCTTAATTAAAGATATGGGAGCTGAATGAACGCTAAATGGGACCGACCGCGGTGCTGGGGGTAGTAAATAGATTAATTATTTATCATCAAGATGAACACTTCTCGCACACCCAACGGGAACGGAGCCCTCCGAATTGCAGAGCCCGTAATGGTCAAGAGGATTATGGAAGAATTTTGGAAGGAAGATATAAGATTATTAAAGGTATTCTTAGAAATTGTATTTTCTTTAATGTTGCAACTAAGAAAATGACGAAATTGATGGGAGACTTGTCTAATTTGAAAGTAAATCTATGCTGTACGTTTTACTGCATTGGTTTGTAAAGTTTCGAGGAGTGAAGATACCGGCGGGCCATTCCTTCATACAGACCGACCTACATAAAAAC
>VOMN01006147.1:0-20570 GCA_014899125.1 Orchestia grillus | reverse complement strand
CCTCATTCAACAGCTCGCGGATCTGCGAAGGCACACCATGCGCACAAAGCGGCGGCACCCCAGTGTGGCTTCGGCGTGACGACCGAAATATCTCTAAATATTTCTAAGTAAGTAAGCGTATGCGTGCGTTGTGCGTGTTGTATTGTGTGTGCTGTATGCGTGCGTTGTGCGTGTGCCTGTGTGTTGTGCGTGTTGTACGCGTAATTTGTGCGTGTGTGTGCATGTGTGTTGTACGAGTATGTGTGCGTCGTGCGCGTGTGTATATGCTGTGCGTCTAGAGTGAGATAGATACCCCGAGCGCTCCCTGAAACCAACATACCCTCCAAACGAAGACATCCTCTCGCCTCCAACTCTTAAAGAACTCTATGAAATATTCTCTACCCCACAGTTCATAAATTTAATTTAGACTCATATTCTGATCGCCAAGTGCATGAAGTATGGACGGCCACTCAAGCAATATTTCGTCCATTTCATGAATAAGTCAGCCCTCTCATGGCAAATTTCCTCATCACTGCCGACAAAGGCCCGGACGGAGCCACCGCAGGAAAACCATTCTTTCCAAGTTTCCGGACCCGCGCCCGCCGGACGGCCGATGGGAGGCGCCGTCGTCTCCTCTTCTTCAAGGCTTTTCACGTCGGGAAATTAGGATTTCAGGCGCCTTTTTACCTACAGAAATTTTACCTAGAAATTTTAGAAAAATTTTACCAAGAAAAACGGCCCGCCCTGTTTCGCGTGTTGATGATCGTGTAGGAGGAAAACTGAAAGCGTGAATGAGTTGCTAGACGAAAGACAAAAATTTGCTAAGCGCTGCATCTCCCAGAGCCGCGATGGTTCGCTGTTCCAGTCGCTCACGGAGCACCTGAGCAGGTATTAAATGGCGCCACCAGCACTTAGCTGTGCTGGGCGGTGTGGGCTGTACAGGGGGCGAAAGAGGGCGAGATGGACTTGGACAGACAAAAAGACCGTTGGAATCAACTTATTGATTTATTTATAATTTTTATCTGCCTCATATGTGCCAAATGTTGCAATGCACGAGACGACCAACGTTTAATGCAAGGAACAATGCCGTTTTGAAACTCCGCTAATAACTCGTTTGACCCTAATTAACTTTCATGGTTCTTACTCTACGTGCCCAGTGCTACTCTACATTCCCAGAGCTACTCTACATTCCCAGAGCTATACTACATTCCCAGAGCTACTTTACATTCCCAGAGCTACTCTACATTTTACGAGGGAATATCTATGTTCTTCATCATTCAAGGATATTTTATGGGCTATATTTCAAAAGATTCGCATGTACAGGAAGGGGAAACCTTGGCAATGCTCATACAATGAGATGGAGCGTAAAAAGTGTCAGTGATGAGTCCTTCGTGCCTCAAAAATAAGCAGTGGACCTGCGCCTCTGACTTCCAGAGTCCCGGAGTTTCGGACTCGACGGCTTGGTCTTGCACAAACACGGAGAAAATATCTGCACGAAAGAATCCACAGCAGATTTGTCTCATGTAACCAAGGCCAACGAGTTGCTGTTTCCCTTGCACGTATGAGGCTGCCTGGCCCCAGTGCGGGTGGTGCCGCCAGGATGGAACCCCCGCACCTCATTCGAGTATTTTTACCACGTCAACTTTTGCACCTCATCCGAGTATTTTAACCTAATACCGCAGCAAAAAACGAAATCGTCTTGTTTCGTAACGCTCTAGCCAGCTTTTCGTTCAAAATTGAACGCTGCCGCACACCCCGCACACATAAGGCTGCAACGAGCTCTTCTCACGAGGCTGACTGCCGCTTTCCTGCAGAAATAACAGAGTCTTTAATGCGTTAAAAGAAGCCGCGTTTCGATGGTGCTCGTGTGGGCGCTGTGGCAGCAGATTTGCTTGCCGTGCTGCGACGCATGTCGCATCTTGGAAAAATACGTATGTCAAATCTTGGAAAAATAGGTATGTCAAATCTCGGAAAAATAGGTATGTCAAATCTTGGAAAAATAGGCATGTCAAATCTTGGAAAAATAGGCATGTCAAATCTTGGAAAAATAGGCATGTCGAATCTTGGAAAAATAGGTATGTCAAATCTTGGAAAAATAGGCATGTCAAATCTTGGAAAAATAGGTATGTCAAATCTTGGAGAAATAGGTATGTCGAATCTTGGAAAAATAGGTATGTCAAATATTGGGAAAATAGGTATGTCAAATCTTGGAAAAATAGGTAATTGACGAGCCTGAGAGCGCTGTCACGCGTGCAATTTGGGAGTCTGCGTACGCGGGCAAAAGTAACATCTCACGCTGGCTTAACTCCGGTACATTTTTTTCACCCTTATCCCTTCAAAACGCAGCTTAATAAACGTCACAGGATTTCCATCAGAAACTCGTACAGGACGCATGTTTCTTGGACGTCCTATGGCTTAAACAACGCGAGCCAGAGAATCATGAGGGCTGTAGGGGCTTGGCAACATCCTTAATTAAACTGTTGTACGTTATTGTAGGTACAAATTATTATTGATTTTTAAAGGCGGTGGCGACATTTGTGGAGGACGGGCTATGCCTGTTGTCTCTGGAAGGCGCAAAGGGCGTCCAACAAACGAAAATAACAGCACAGTGAATTTTTATTCAAGCAAATCCGTAGGATATGTAAGAAATATTATAAAAGCAATTATAAATGTAGAAATATGCGATTACACCGAGTGTACTGAATACAGTACGTGGGTCAGGCTACACGGCCAATACATACGCATGAACAGCGTCCATATCGCCTCCTACTCACATAGACTTCCAGAATGAATGACACTGAAGGCCTGGAAATCCCAAAAATATAAAACTATAATCAAGTTCAGCTCCCATGCCATTTTTATCACCCAGATCAAGTCACCTACGATCTAGAAAAAAAATCGACCCATAAAAAATACGCGCTATGCAAGAAAAACATCGAAAGTTGAACGAGATGTGAGGAAGTACCATCGAAGTTGTGATGTATTAGGTTTATAAAAACCAAATGGCCGATTTCAGGAATAAAGTTTTTCATAGAGAAATGAATAGTTTATTCCAAAGTTGATCTATGTGTCTCTGGTACCGATCAACGAGATAAGTTATTCCCTCTTGATGAAAATTTATTCGTTGCAACATAACACAATCTCTGAATTCCAATTCCACCTTTGGATGGGACCTTAGAATTTAATCATTCAAAAATGTGTTCGGGTGCTCAAATAATTAAATTCTGTGGGTGAAAAATCAAGCGAACGTGCACCATGGAAGGTGTGGTAGAGCCTCGTATCCTAAATACGTGAGTTTTTGCAATGTCTTTTTCGCAATATGAGGCCGCGCAATATCGTGTAGAAGAATTGGGAAACTCCGATTCACGAACGGTGTCGTCTGCAAAAAGCGTGAGACAGTGGCATTACTGACACCAAGAGTCAAAGACATTTCTCTGACACTCGAACGTAGCTCTTGCTCAACAATATTTCTTTCAGTTGTCCTTTGACGAAACCGCACGACTCTACCCTCACCTTCAATGTCCTCATCACCATAACAGAGTCCCTGAAGCCCTCATCGTACTGGCACTACGTCAAAATTTGAATTCATGCAATAAAAGTAGTCAGTCTTTTTTCTTACATTTAAAATTTAGGGCTTATATGCGTCAAGCATATTTTCCGTCTAGAATGAGTTGAAAATTACTGAAAAACATGTATGTGTATATGGTCAGTTACCTTAACACTCGCTTCAAATATATTGAGAATACTATGCTAAAGTAGCGTATCCAAACACAACACTTGAATGAGTCATTATTTCTGTAACAACCTAATATTTACAAGCAGGTATACTTATTCGCACATTTTTCAGCATGGTCAATTCATGCATTTGGTCACGGGTGTATAGATTTACCGTTCCACTTGCTTCAATCACTCATTAACTTGAATAGCATGAAATCCATAACATCATTAAAGAGGCACTCCGTCCCTTCATGCTAGAAACAAAGGTCGAAGAGCCTAATTCTCAAATAAAAACAATAATTCACTCTCCACCACAGTAGTCATTCCAGCTGGCGTTGGCATGCTCTGACAGGTGCCGCCTTCCGCCCCTTAGAGCGCATGCGTAGCACAATGGTGACTAAAAATGTATACTTCACTTTAATTAAACAATCGGGAATTCACCTCATATTGCGTCGATTTTAACTCACTTAGTCTCGTTTAATGCGCATCTCACAAAGGAATGAAACCTACAGATAAGTGCTGCAAATTCGAACACATGTACAAGAAGTAAGAGATTACTATATCAGGGTACAGTCGTACCCCGTATAAACCGCTAGATCGGTTCCATTCAAAACAACCGTTCAACAGTCATCTCCGGTATAAAGCGTCAGATCGGTTTCAGTAAACAGGAGCTCTATATATACAGTCGACCCCAGCATAGAGGACTACCACGGTCCCCAGTAAAGAACCACTTTATCATTTTATTTGCTTCTTATAACACCCTCTATTTGCTTCTTGAATATTTTCGATGATATTTGATGCTTGTTCTACTTGGCACCCCTCAGTAAAGGAGATGACTGTCGAGCGTTTGTGTGCTGAAACCGATCTAGAGACTCAATCGTAGGAGACTGTAATATATCCTAAAATTTATACAGATATTCCTTTCGAGTTGAAGAGATTCAGCAAAGACAAATTTATTTTATTGTGACGCTTTCGGCTGAATGAACTCAGCCGTCATGCCTTGTGCTATGTATTTCGATAGAGATCTGCACTGCGCAGCTCTCGGTGTCTACACTACTGTATAAAAACGGTATAAATTATACGAAAATATACGCTAGCCTTTTGAGAAAATGAAGTACAAGTGATCACGGTTGATGAGTAATGAAGCTCAAGTGAATACGGTTGATGAGTAATGAAGTACAAGTGAATACGGTTGATGAGTAATGAAGTACAAGTGATAACGGTTGATGAGTAAGTAACAGAGGAAAGGACTTATTCGGTACATCCACATGACCATTAATTCTATTATTTGACTCGCCAATGCTGCAAAAAGCGTTTATCATTTTCCTCAGAAATATATTGCTCCACAAAATGCCCACGTTATCGAAATCAAATGAATATCCAAAAGCTCTTGAGATAATTCTTGCTCCCTCTTTATTCTGTCCACATGTTCGATCATGGACTATTTTACAGCTCTCCATCGTCACCAATGCAACAAGAGGCATGTACAATCTTTACGGTACAATCGATTAACAACCTACAAATTTTCTTCATTTTACAGTTTGTTCTTCAATTTACTCACGGTAGGTTTCAGTATATTAGAGGATTTCGGTGACAATTTGATGTTAAATGATTTGAAAATACGTTGCATTTTTTCTGAACACCCTCAGATGTATGTAGTGTATGCTGAAGTACTTAGGGGTGGGAAGGGGGCTGTCGGCAAGGGGCTGTCGGCAGGACGTCTGCGTTCTTTAGAAGAATTACGTACAGGATTCACCGCGTCGTTGGGAAAGCTGTTAGCTTTTAAAAGTTTCTTAACCGTTTCTATCTCTTCTTATTGATGAAAGTTGGTCTTCCTTCCTGCCTGCGGGTGGTAGCTGCGGTAATTCATATATCTTCCGGCATTGCTTTACTTTCGGTAAATTTTTAAAGGATAAGAAGCTTATGTATTATTTATAATTTTTAAATCAAAGAATGCGAGAGTTCTGCCCACTTCTTCTTACATTCTGAATTGAATATTCACATTGAAGGCGTTCAAGTAATCCAAAAACGCTTTCGATGTTACCCTGGGAACAGCCGTGATGACGTCATCAACATAACGTTTGTAAAATAGAATTGACCATGAGGAGGGATCCTTTAACATATCTTCCTAAAGGGTTTACATAGATATTTCCACCAAAACAACTGATGAAGGGAGGTCAGTGGAGGCACTTTGACCTGCCTATAGATATCGCAGTTTCAGTACGTATACATAGGTATATATATGCATATTATGCGACCGTACCCCAACCTCCTGAGTACCAGCAGCTCTCAGGTCTGGTGAGGCTCTCCCTGCTGCCACCAGCTCTCCAGTTCATCTGTCCTTCCGACGGGCGGTCACGCCGTCTCATACAACAACCCGTCAATTATTGCTACAGGCAATTGTTTCAAAATTACACCGTTCCGACATTCTGTCATATCAACGTTGTAGTTTCCACATTCATTCGTTTCAAAGTTCAATCATTTCAAAATGTTATCGCGTTTCAACATTCAATCGTTTCAACATCCCATCACTTCAACATCCCACCACTTCTATATCCCACCACTTCAACATCCCACCACTTCAACATCCCATCACTTCTACATCCCATCATTGTAACATCCCATCATTTCAACATCCCATCATTGCAACATCCCATCATTTCAACATCCCATCATTTCAACATCCCATCATTTCAACAGCCCATCATTACAACATACCATCATTTCAACAGCCCATCTTTATAACATCCCATCGTTTCAACAGTCCATCATTTCAAAGTCGGAGGCACGTCAACAGTGCAGTAGGCTCAGCTGTTTTATCCGCTGCGCAGAGAGTCAGTAGTTAGAATAAAAGACAACAAAGAGAAAGCGAAGAAGGTGAGAACATTGAAACAAGCGAAGTGGGCACGAAGGATAAAAGTCCCGAAGGACTGTTTGTAGCTAGGGTAACCTAACAGCTCCCATCTGGGGACACCAGTTTCCATACCATACGATAGACAAACCTTACTATCCTAACCTTACTGTTTGTACTATGCCCGTGAGGGGGCGCAAGTAGACACAATCTAGTGTGTATTGAAAAATAATTTAATACAATTGTTATCTTTATGTCATCATTATGCTTTTATATCCACAAAGTATGAGATGACAAAAAGGAACGCCTGCCATATGCCCACCGACCGATCAGTTGCGTGAGAGCAAGGTTTCAGTCCCTCGCGAAAAATAATCCCCCCCTGAGAACGAGATGACGTAATGCACACGAATAAGTCTTGCGTTCCTGGGAAATGACGACAAACGTCTTTGAGAAAAAACGCTTAAAAACCTCTAGTAAAACAGGAACCCTTCAAACAAAAGAGGGTCACATCCAGGGGTGTCATTAACATTCATCTTTCAGAACATACGACTTCACTGCCATGTTCACCTTCGTAATTATATACTCCTGACGTACGAAGCTCGAGCGCCGGTGGGAACAGACTCATCTTCAAACGCCGCCATTACCCACGAAGGGTACAATTACACCAAAATACATTGCCCATTTATCGCAGGGCCCCCTGTGAAATAGGGTGACAGATCGGTCACGGGAGCGAGCTAGACTGAGCACGACAGTAGGCTCTGAAGGACAGATAGGCATGGATGTCTTCTAGATCTCATTCCGTGGCGCAGGCGATAGCGCTTTTGCCTTCTACCATAAAAGTTCCCGGTTCGACACCCCGGGATAGAGTTCTGCTTGAGAAATAGAGGTTGAAAAAACGTGGCACATCAGTGTGGTCTTGAATGAGGTGGCCGAACTTATTTCAAGGTTAAGGTCGAAAACGCTGCAGCTTCAAAATGGTACTTTTTATACAGTATTTCGGAAAACTGTTCATCAGATCCCGCCATTGGCTTCAATCTGCGCCCCAACGTCACACAGGCTCGAAGTGTACTTGCTTCATCGTCGCATGACCGTGTATTTTGGGGTATTTTGCCACTGTTTTTGTAAACATATCGTAATGATCGAAAACGGCACCATAACAGATCCAATATGTATTGGAATATACGATACATATGCCAGAATAAGCAAAATTATTCAAGATTAGACGAAATATACGCCAAATCAACAACAAATGTACAAAATAAATTAAAATAACGAAACATTTGACGAATAATACCCTAATCCACGAAAATGTTATTACGATAGACGAAAATTTTTACTTAAATAAATCAAAATCAAGGCTAATTTAGCAACGAAGTTAGAATGAAGAAGACGGAGCAGGGTCGAAATAGTGGAGTGACACGAACATTATTATTATTTCTTCTATTAATAGTATTTTATTATGATTATTATAATTATTAGTGAAATGAAAGATCCCTAGCCGCATGAAATGTGATTTAAATAGAGCGAAGTGAAAGAACTATATTTAATATGGACTATAAAGAAGAGGGAATTTACGCACAAGGTATGTTCCCACACAGGATCTCCTGAGCACACAAACAGCAAAGTAAGCACGAAGAAGAAAAATACAAAAAGAGGAGATAGCTAAGAATATGTGAAAATAGAGAGATACAAATGGGGCCCAAAAGATAGTCTCGGAGGCCTATCTATACCTGAGGGACCTAACAGTGTCCCCCTGGGAACGCCTATCCCCATAGCATACGATAGAGAAACCTCTCTGTTGCCCATCCTATGCCTCCTGAGGGGTCTGTCATCACTACATTAGTTAACAAACTAAAACCAAATAAAGCGATGCAAAAGGCTATGATGGAGACTTTAATGCACGCAGATAAGTCTTTCGTGAAGACTAGGGGCATATTGTACATCTATGTTACGCTATTAATTACTCATTAGTCTTGCACACGCATAGTCAATCTTTGGTTTATGTACAATAGTGTTTTCGACGATTTTATTTGTCTAGATTTTGTGCTAGTTGTCGTACAATAGCTTCATTTCTACACGCAATGACACATTATATTCATACATGTTGTTTATGGCAAACTTTTTCGAATAATTATAGAAGTTAGGATTCTTTTGAATACATTTGACGTCATACCAGCCTGAGCGCCAAGTATGATGATCATTATGATAAGAGGCTTCAAAAGCGGCCCTTTCACTGGCTGATATTGTGATGGTTACTCGCTGGCTGATATTGAGAAGCTTGTTTATTGGCTGACATAAAGACGGTTAGTTATTGGCCGATATTGAGACGCTTGCTCATTGGCTGAAATAAAGACGGTTACTCATTGGCTGATATTGAGACCGACGCTCATTGGCTGACATAAAAACGATTACTTATTGGCTGATATTGAGACGCTTGCTCATGGGCTGACATAAAGACGGTTACTTATTGGCTGATATTGAGACCGACGCTCATTGGCTGACATAAAAACGGTTACTTATTGGCCGATATTGAGACGCCTGCTCATTAACTGACATAAACACGCATAAAAAAATCAAGCTCATAGTAGCACAAATGTAATACAACAGATACAAGCTAGAACGGAGACGCAGTCTAGGAGCAAACGTCGACTTATGACCCCCGTAACTTTCTCGCTTGAGCTGGGCTCTAACTGAGCCACCCTCGAATTTTGCAAGAAATCGATAAGCATGTGACAAGCACGCCCTAGGACTGCGTTAGAGCCTCTTGGTAGCCCAGAGCAACACTTCGGATACGAGCGACGACTGACGCACACCCAGAGGGGTTGACATGGGCGAATAAGCTCTCGCCATCTTCGAGGTGTGACATTGCAGGTACTCAAATGTGAAATAGAATTTATTTTAGAATTTAGACAAGCGAGAAAGGCCTCTCGTCGGTACAAGCGTAGCCAGGCAGCAGTCGGGGGACTTTCGAAACACCTCACGTAATCAACAGAGGTCATGAAATACGCTGCTATACGAATGTTTTTAGAGGTCATTCAGCAACGCAATATGAGGCATCGGAGACTAGGTTAGGTTAGGTTAGGTTAAGTTAGGTTAATCGCCCCATCGCGCGACAGAATGAGATAAGACGTGCCCTGGTATTCATGATTGAAGGATCACTGACAGCTAGGACAAGTGCCTTGGATGGATTAGCTCACACGTGGGAAAGATCGTCCGTGTTATAAGGTTATTTCGAGTCGCGATTAAGTTGTAATAGTTGTACGTGTGTGACTCAGTTGCAAAGAAGGGTTAGAATATTTACTTGAATATGCTTAAAGCCCTCGCGTTGCACTTTGCGGAACTTGTCATTTGATGGTTAGAATTCGCCTCTAAATACTATCGCTTTTTATTTGGCCCATTCAGAGCTGCTGGCTCCGTTATTCTAGCAGTTAATTTAGTACTGCCGGAGCATGAACTATCATACTGGCATAAGGACGAGTTGTGCTGTCTTGTGTGCGTTTCTTGTCATATGTATGGGCGTTGCCAAAAGCTCCTGACATAGTTTTTAAATCGTAGTATCGACTAGCAGGACCCGTAAAAATTTCACGAAAATTTAGATAAACAAACTTTAGATAAGCCAGCCCATGAGAAGTGGTCCTCTCAAGTGTTGGACAGAGGTTAAAGGTTCAGGGCAGAGATAGTCCGGTCTTGGAAGCAATTTTCTTCTTGATGATGCGAGTAGTCTGAACTCTACTAGAGAAACTGAAAATGTGCCGCGAAGACTGGCATTTTATAGTCAAACATGCAACCCGTATACAGGATACTTCGACGGCTGATATTGAGGCGGTTGCTCATTGGCTGAAATAAATACGGTTGTTCATAGGCTGATGCAGATTCGGTTGTCCATTGACTGATATAGAGACGGTTCCTTATTGCTTATCTTGAGACGGTTGCTGGTTGGCTGAAACTTAGAAGTTTGCTTGTGATTTTTCACAACTGACTGCTAACGATCAAGAATTCTTAATTCATTTCCGTAACATCCCGTTGCATTGCACCGTAGTCATGAGTTAATTAATTCTAGGCGTATTCCGTCGTCAGATCACTGAGCGGCGGAGTGCGTGGAAATTAACTGAAATCAAGGAAAACTTGCCCTAAATCGCCGTTAAAAATAAACAGCGATCATCACTCCAGAGCGTACGCACTCTTAAGCCTGGCAATTTAACATCATTTTAGGGCCTTGAAGGTGCTAAACTTATCATCTCGCCCCCTTGCTCCCCAGCCACTTGGTCCCCTCAATGAGGCTCTGAAAGGCCCCCCAAAAAACTCGTTTTCCCCTGAAAAATGTACTTCTTTCGTTCTCCTTGGGATCGTGAATGGAACTCTGGTCGTCTTTGACGCCTCAAGCTGCTCATTAGGTAATTTTTAGTCATTTAAACCCCGGAATTGAGGCCCATAAATCCGTCGCTGTGCACCAAGCGCGGCACAGGTAAGGCATTTTACGGCTGGCAGGAAGCGGCGCTTCAGGCACGTACCCTATGACCTTCGGCGCACTACCGTACCCACCACGTGCAGTGGCTGCTACCACGTGCAATCGCTGCCTCACGTGCAATTACTGCACATTCGTCTCCTGGGATATTTGTAAGAATAACAATTAGAATAAGTTCATGCTTGTGATCACAGCAGCGATCTGAAGTGTTTAGTCAATCGTATGTCGCTCCTGTTTAGACACATCCCCTCACTGCAGGTGTGGGGGGCAGATCGATGAGGTGTGTATGGAATTGGATTAACAAACTGACAGGTGATAGAAAACGGAATATGAACTCGTGATTGGATGAGGATAAAAAAATGGGTGGTGATTGGAAATAGAATAACTAAAGGGAAGGAAATAGGAAATGGAATAACTAAAGGGAAGGAAATAGGAAATGGAATAACTAAGTGATAGGAAATTAGAAATGGAATAAGAAAGTAGTCAGTGGTTGGAAATGGGACTACAAGCTGACGTGTGATTGGAAACGGAAGAACAAGCTGGCAAGTGATTGGTTTTGACCCTGAAGCTGCTATTGGCACACTGGCAGCCAGATATCGCTCACACTGGACACCACCATCACGACCGGACCCCTGGCGCCTCAAGTTCTCAGGGAGCGGCTCAGCTGTGCGGGGGCACGTGGTGCCGACGGCAAACTTGTCGTTACAAGACGCAGTTCATCCCGTAAATATTTTGCAGCTTTGCAACATAGAGTATTGAAGTCACTAACAGCAATGCAACAACGAGTCTCGAAGGCACTTGCAGTACTGCAACAACGAGTCTCGAAGTCACTTGCAGCTGTGCAACAACGAATCGTCAGATCGATGGCAGAGAACAAAGATAGATTACAATTAAATTCTAAGAATCAGGTACTCATATAGTAAAGTCATAAATTCATTCACAACCCTAAATAATCATTTATTTCATAAAAAAGATGTGTAGGCAGAAAGCAAAGCGTCACCCATGCACGGAGATCATATTTTACCCAGTTATCACGAGTGAAGTATTGCCTCTGCGAACGTTCAGCAAAAAGTGCTATTTGAGATATTCAACAGCGGCGAACTCTCTGGAGCTCGATTTTCAGTGAGCTTTTTACGATGTTCCAAAGATATACTGTACATGTACTCAAAGATGTACTCCGTCTAGTGATGCGATGTTGTCGCAGTCTTTTAGGGATGCGTTTGGAACAATATTTTAGGACAAGTTATGAACATTTTTAAGAGGCATATTTGGAACAATTTTTTGGGACAAGTTGTGAATAATTTTTACTAACTTGATAATAATAATTTTTTTAGGTTTATGTTTTTGATAATTTTTACAAGGAAATTTTTGGAATAGTTTTTAGAGAACTGTTTGGAACAATATTTTTATCATCTTATGTACTTCATAGGCAACGAAATGAAATATTACGCAAATAATTCTTTCCTCCAGTAACCTAAAGAAGTTATCAGAACTAAGTTCATGATTTCAACTCGAAAATTAGGGACCTGTCCCATGGTTGTGGACAAATTACATGAAAGTGCATTTCTGAATTATTGCTCACGAACATCACTATGATGGCACATGTTACTAACTGTAATGTACACTGTAATCTTTAATTCCGTGCTTTACCGTTAGACCCGGGCTTTGAATACGAGCTGGGAAGTCCTATGGCGGAGTTTGACTCGCACGACACACAGCTCGCACCCGCATTGGAGTCTCAGAAGAAGGCTCAGCTAATGGAATATGACCAGAAAACTCACATTGGAGTCTCAGAAGAAGGCTCAGTTAATGGAATACGACCAGACAACTCACATTGGAGTCTCAGAAGAAGGCTCCGTTAATGGAATACGACCAGACAACCCGCATTGGAGTCTCAGAAGATTGCTCCGTTAATAGAATACGACCCGACAACCCGCATTGGAATCTCAGAAGAAGGCTCATCCAATGGAATACGACCAGACAACCACGCTACAGAGGCAGGAAATACACCAAGACGACAAAGTAGCCGGCTGGGCACCCTCCTCTACCTGGGATCCCGTCCAGTCCGCGGCGCCTGTGTGTTCGTGCCGCTGCGGTTGAGAACTCACCCTCGAACTCCACGAGAGAGAGCTACTCGATCCTAAAGGTGAAATGTGTTGGAGCCATAAAATCATAATGTCATAAAGAGCCATAAAATTACAGAGCCTTGAACTGTGAAGCCAACAGGTTTAGGTCTGGAAACATTTTCGTTTTTCAGGGGTAATTCGAAAATACCAGAGAAATATAGGAAACTGTGACTAGCTGCAC
Source organism: Orchestia grillus (assembly GCA_014899125.1). Lineage (NCBI taxonomy): Eukaryota > Metazoa > Arthropoda > Malacostraca > Amphipoda > Talitridae > Orchestia > Orchestia grillus. Next base: position 7,251 of record VOMN01006147.1, on the reverse strand, counting down.
ACGATAACACCACTGATGGAGTTAGTTTACGTAAATGTAAAGCTATGGAAACGGAAAAATTTCATGCTATTGATGGGTAAATCTTATCGAGAAAGCCAAATATTTCAGTGAAACAATACATAAAAAACAATTGTTAGGCTGCAAAACATTTACCAAGAGTGGGTCTTCAAGAATGATCTACAAGTTTTAAAACTATGTTAGAAAATCAAGAAAAAATCCCGCTCTTGTAATTACAGGAAATCTGATAATGCAACTGTATGAAAATAAACCAGAAATTCAAAATTCGACGGTGTGTTTGTCGCATGTTTTTCTTACGAGTACATTAACTTCAGCCTCCCGGGCCACATCAAAGGCGATTTCAAGAGAGCGAAAAGAAGGGACCATTTTGCGTGAACTGTGGTAAACGTGAACTCTATGCACGGGTGTGGTAATCCCACACAAGATACCCTGCGTATAGAAACTGCAAGAAAGAAGAAAAAGAAGAAAAAATAAAGAATAATCAGTAAAAAAAAACATGAAAATAGAAAAAGGAAAGTGGACACGAAAGATATAGCAGTTTCGAAGGCTTATCTACTGTGTGAGCTACGGTAATAGGCCAGGTAATATTTTTTTTCCCGATGAAAACTTTCACTCTCGTGACAATAATTATAGACCTAGTGAATAAATGTACAGAGCAAATGGCAACATTTGTGTACGTTTCATACTTGGTTTCATTGGGAGAGCACCATTTGAATTTAACTTTTATTGCATGTTAGACGAATCACGTTAATAATCTGTTGAGCTGAATATTATGACGAGCTAAAGGCCTTAAAGATGCTGAAAAGGCGATAATGATCAAGAAAACTGTCAAAAGATCGTCGCCTGGCCCAGTTGCTGTTCACGTGGCCATGTTGAGCCAGTCTAAAGGTTTGTGAAGGATGCTTCACTCAGGAGGCAAAGCTCTGGTCAAGGTAAAATGAAGGCTTTGATGACTCGGAATATGAGAAAAATGAAGCAGCAACTTGAGAAACATCGTCCATGTACAAGTAAAAGCATATTTGCCACTGCTGATATTGAAAATGTGCCAAAATCCACTCATAACTGAAATCTTAATGCAATGGCAATGGTTGGATCTGCCCAAAAAACCTCCGTTGACTTCAAGGCGTATTATGTTGAGTCCTCAACGAGGAAAATCTTACATGAAGCGAAATATGACGGATGTACTGTTCACAGATGAGACGAGGGCTTCTCTGGATGGACCTGAAAGATGGTCACAGGCTGGGTTAGAACTAGTGAGAAGTTACATCATCGTTTTCATGGCCACCAAAGTGGAGGAGGTGCAACTTTGTGGACTGAAATGATAGACGACCATCTTATCGACCCTGTAATTCATCATTTTCATGGCCACCAAGGTGGAGGAGGTGCAACTTTGTGGACTGGAATGATAGACGACCATCTTATCGACCCTGTAATGGTTCCCGACGGTGTTAAAGCTAATTCCACTTCTTATTGTAAACATTTGAGCGAAGGTCTGCTACTTACATTGGCTTGCAGACAATCTTCGTCACTTCGAAATAGATGATCTCTATGCAAGACGACGCGTCTTCACATTCACCCGAAGCAAGTAAGCAATATCTGTCCTCATTGAGATTCTAGGACAATAATTTTATGATATGGCTACCAAATTTGTCAGATTTGAACTTAATCGAAAATTTTGGATTCTTCATGAAGTGCAAGATTTATGATGATGGTCGGCAATACATTTACAAACAAGAGTTATGGAATGCCATCAAAGTTGTATCGAGACCTGTGCCAACTCTTACAATAAAGAAACTGGCTGATCCAACGAACAATCGTATTTTTGAGGTCATAACATGTAAACCATATTAAATTAACTAATTACCTACATCTTCAGTAATATTTGTTCGACTTAAATTTCAATAGCTGTATATTTCGTGGGAAAATGTGCAAGTTAGGATGAGATGTTCTTATTATTTTTTAATACTAAATCCACGCTTTAGGCCATGTTGAACGAATATCGTGGGTCAGTAAAAACAGACAATTATAAGAAGAAATGCAGCACCTTTCAATATTTATTGTTAACATTGAAACTAGCCATCTAAAAACACCCATAGACGAATATCCATGAAAAATACCTCATACGGCTCAGCACGATAATATTTCTAGCGTTGATAGAGAGGACCATTACTGTGGGTCACACGGAATAGATGAGGTAACGTAACAGAACCCCCTGGGGATGCCACTCCCCGTAGCACACGGTAGACAAAACTAACTCACCTAACCTAACCCTACTGTATCCTACGCACCGAAGGGGGCGTTACGTACGATCCAAATCCGGGACTCCCCCCCCCTCCCCTCACACATACTGTACACTCAAAAGCTACAGGACCTATAGCAGTGCCAGCAGATAATTAGCCGCTATGGTTTAGCGGGGCATTTTCTAGAATTTCTAGACAATCCAGCTTTACGGACTGTTGAACGTTATTAATATTATTATTCCTTTTCTGCAGTAAATTCAAAATAAGTTCAAGCCTAATTAAGTAGCGACAATTTTTCATTCGATTCTGCTTGAAGAAAGTAAAAAGTAAACAGTTGTTTACCGAGAGCCGAAGCGTCTTTTTACCTGGGATGTGTTTATATTTGCTGAGTACGTTTTCGTGATCTTTTCTTTTTTAATGGATAAACATATTTTTCTTGTCAATGAAAAAAGGGTACTAACATTCGGCCATTGTCCTATACCAATCTTCACAATATTGCTCTAGCTGAAGCAATGTTCTATATATTTATAAAAATACTCATGAAGTGTAAATTTTGCATTAAACGTGCAGTATACACGTCATACGTCTTAAAACTAAAGAAAATAGTGTTTCCCTTTTGTATTTTTTATTTAGGAAAAGTTAACAAATATTTGTCTCATCATTCTACGGAACTCTTGCATTCATCAAGATAAAGCGCTGACCCACACCGCATCTGAAGCACAGGAAGCCACGCCCCTCATACAAGTCAAGGTCACGTGGCAGTTCACACCCCGCATCTTCCTCAAACAATACAGCGCCGTAACCCCCTTCCTTCCTCCTGCTCATCCCCTCAGGTGGATTTCAAGGCCATTGCTTCACATTTGTTCTTTTAATATATTCCTACAATTTCTGTCAAAATTCGTATCAGTTTCCCTTATCACTTATTTTTAATTTTAGTACGCTTAGCATATGGTCCTGTAGGATACTCTAGAAATCATAGAACGTATTCGGGTTCACAAGTAGCCATATATAAAACTCACCATTTCACTATTCCATCCTTATATTATTCCCTCGTAATAGTATAAGAAATCCATGTCTGCAATACATTTAATGATGTAACACTTGTGGTAATAAATTATTTCAAATTGTTTATCCATGTCCCCATTTCGTGCTCACCAGCGTACTAACCGCGATCGTCCTCCATTCGAGTGAATGAATATAAATGTCATGTTAGGACAAAAAAAACTATTTTTTTCTGATGGAGGTAGAAGTGGCCGCTGGTGTGTAGTTAACCTATGCGCCCAACTTGTGGTGCTGTGAGCGTGTGTTTTACGTCGAGATTTTGATATGTAAAATATACATGAATAAAGGAATATGTAGAGAGACGGTTTTTTAGCAAGTTTTGTGAAGCTTTCAGGCAACACGCAAGAGATGCTCATAGGCCATCGATTTAGTGTATCAGGACACTAGCCTCATCGTAAACTTTCCGATTGGGGCAGAAGTAGTGTTTGATTTCAAGATCTGTACTAAAAATAAAGAAGCCAATGATTATGAACATATTCATTCGTGAATACTATCGCTATTGCTTTCGAAGACCACATTCCAACTGCCAACTAGCTTACAAATGCAACGTTGGCAAAATTCGTTCGTCTTAAGAGTAAAATTCGAATTCAACTCTATTTCAATCTATTCTTTCAATGCCAACTTGAGACCATCCAGATGACTTTGTAGTCTTCGAAACGAATGATAATCAGAAGGTTTACAATCAAGAAAACACTAAAACAAAATTAAAACGTTCCCACACAGTCAACCTGCGTTAAAAAAACCTGAGCTCATTATGGCTAATTCACATTAGGGATGAATCAATATTTCCAAATGGAGCTCTTCCAAGAGATTTTGTTATCAGAGATTCACGACCATCAACAAGCTGTTGCCGAGTCGCTGGAGACAGCTCGTTTGGGACTTTTTTCAATGAACTTCTGATCCTTTTTAGTCGTTACAGCGGGGCTGTATGGACGAGATCTAAATACTCTGCTTGTTCCTTGGTGGTAATGGCGAGACCTTCTAAAACGACCCTTGCCAATGCGTCCACATTAGTTTTTGTTTTTAGACGACCCTTTTCTGGCTCGTCTTTCGACTTAAAATCTCCCCTTCGAGAACGGAAAACCTTCCCCTGAAACTTTTTTCATCAACCGCATTATCTACTGATGCGCTCTGGGTGCACTTTGCGGCTGAAACTGTTGTGATATCTTTGTGAAAGAAAGTACCTCTAGGAGTGATTTTTAGGTGGTGTGAACATGGGAGACAATATTGAGAAACCATGAACAAAATACAGATGAAAACTGCATGAAAAACTAACAAATTTGTCTCATCTTCGGAATTCTAACAAGAGACCTAAATTAAATCAATTCTATCTGGAAAGTTTCCCCCACAAATCGATCATTATAGAATGCGGAAAGTGCTGGAGAGCACACAACAAACGAGACACAGTACTCTGTCCGTCATCGTTACTCATCCTTTCTAGCAGTAGGTACACTTGGCAGAACCTAAATAATTAACCTAGGAAACCGAAAGCCATGACGTCATCATCTACTTGGCTGTAGTCCACTGTGAGTCCGCTCGAGGCTGCCAGTGGTGATGTGGAAACCGTTTTTGAAACGAAACGGCATTGTCGGCATTCGACTAAGACTAGGACTCCTGAATTCATCTATTCCTTTGAGCAGATATCCAAAAAGACCCTGCAAGGTCTGCGAAGCTATTCGGCAGGGAGATCCAGATTGCCCAGACCATCATCCGAAGTCTGGCTCATGACGGCCTCTGTTACAAGTCGTACGGGATGTGCAGATGCCATTTCATGTCCACGTGAACCCAGGAGAACCAAGTGATCTGACCCAAGCGACTCTTGAGCATGCTGAAACATGAGGAGCAGCTCCACAGGGATATTTCCGTTCTTCTCGGAGGAGATTCCGATCATCATGCACGCAATGTACACGATGATTCTGATGATTTTGATGATTCTGATCTCCGTGATGATTCTGAGTGCCGTTGGCCGTGAGAACGCTTTGGAGTGTCGAGCTCTCTTCCATCAAGGTGTCAGAGTGAACGTCGTTGCATGCAGTGATGTATTAAACACAGGTGTGGGGCCCTTGACTACTGCTGTTTCACGTGGAAGGGTGTATGTTTTTCAGCAACATTTCGCTGCATTTCAAACAGCCAATCGATTAACCAAAGAATGATTGACGAACAATTTTCCCGATCTCATCACTTCAATCATGTGACCCCAGCTCTCCTGATGTCAACCCTTTGAATTACTATGCCAGCAGCGGGGTTGAGAAGGCGTCCAATAAGCACCGTTCCGACCCTCATGACAGGTATTAAGGATACACTCACTTCACTACATTTACACCACAAACCTCATTATTGCCTGCGGACGGGTTCGAAACCGTGCGGAGACTGTTACTACAGCGAATGGTTGTTCCATTAATTGATATCATGCATTTAGTGGGACTGCAACTGTAACTAACTTTCAATTGTTGTTAAGTGCTCCATCTTCAGTGCCTGCTCTTTTTTCGCGCACGTTTAGTGGCACAATTAGAAATAGCTCTAAGGAATGAAAATTTAAGTTTGAAATATTAGGGAGAGGTCGTTGATTTTGCACAATATCAAGAACATTTTTTTTATATTCGGCCCAGAAAACTCGTAACATCTCTTATCAGAAGCTGATACAGGGAAGAATGTTTTCGACCAGATTAACACTCGAAACAACCTGTCGATCCATAAAACCACCTGTCACCTCAGATCACACTCTGTGGAATTGATGAGCTCAAGTTACGAGGGAAGACGGTACAGATTTGACGAGGTTATATCGGCGTGACGTTTTAGGTCAGATGAATATAGAGACAAATTCACACAACGGCACCTTTGAAACCCGGGAGCGTACGTTGCGACGAGAATGCAAGCGCGCCTCGTGGGATCCCAACAGGAGTTTGTGTGTCCATAATAATAGGGTTCTCGATCTGGAACATTCCATAACATTACGATACAATTCGTTGGTTCAGTCATCCAGGCGTCTCCTATGAAGTTAGGAAAGAGGACTCACGTGATCAGCTTGCCTTGACGGTTAATTATGATGCCCTGGAAATCATAGACCTAATTCAACTCCACAAGTAGCGCTATGTAGATAAAAATGTCAACTGTAATAGTTTAAGTAACCCATGTCTGTGATATGTTTAACGGAAGCATCGCTTATGATAGTCAATTGTTTAAAATTTTTCAAAATTTAAGCTATAACTAAAACCAGTTTGAAAAAATCTCACCTCAATGAGGGGCGAACCAAACCCTCGATAAGGTAGACAAAATTACGTACAATAAAGAAACAAAGACACTGAAGAAACAAAAACAGTCCAGGGACATTATGCAATGGAATTATTATGCAATGGAGGTTATTATTCAATGGAGGTAATTATACAATGGAGGTAATTATGCATTGGAGGTAATTATGCATTGGAGGTAATTATGCAATGGAGGTAATGATGCAAATATGTTCAAGTAGAGTTCTCTGCCCCATTTAGGCGGGAAGGGACCTGACGTTATCCCCCACTGTGCCTTACGCCTGGTGACGCGTCCTTTCTCAGCTAAGTAGACCCAGGTTCGATTCCCAGTTGCTCAGACGGACTTCCATGGAATCAAACCCCTCCGCTCAAGTCCTTCCCGCATCAACATTGCAAGACATTCAAAACCTTATGTTGAACTGCGAGTCAACGTTGCTGGAACAACTAGAGTTTCCTTCAGCTTTGTTAATGGCGACTGATCAGTACATACCTGCCTCGGAGTCGAACTGGTCCCGCCTCCGTCCGTAGCCTTGGAGGCGGCAGATATCGCCCTCCTCTCGCAGGTAGAGGTCGAACTTGGAGTCGCGCTCGAAGTCGTCCAAGCCGAGACGGTCGAGGGAAGCGTCTCGAGAGACGAGGCAGTTGCGGCGCAGGCGCAGGAAATCCAGGCTCCCGCTGGGGGG
>VOMN01006141.1:0-11486 GCA_014899125.1 Orchestia grillus | reverse complement strand
TGCACAGCTACACGAGCAGCTCTGTACACAAGTGGCATGCTACAACTGCATGTATGTACATCTGCTGTAGATGCCACGGTGCTACGGTATGTACGAGCAGTAACTTTAGACGTGGCATGAAGTACACATTAGAAGTACCAAAACTACCTCGCTAAGATGTGTCAACAGACGCAACAAGGAGAACTTGACACCAATAAGGGCGGTAAAATTGTCATAATACACTGGTCGCAGCTGCATCGATGGTAAACTGCAGCTCAAAGGAGCAGAGACATCCACGCACATTAAGGGGGGTCTACACCCAGAAATTCTCGGATTTTGACATATNCGGTAAATGTAGATTTTGGAAATCCGTGTGTAGACCCCCTTATTAACGTGCGCACGTGCATACATAAAAGTGTACACATGCGTATAGCGATGAAATACCGCCCAGTTGAGCAGCTGCAATACCGGACCAACACAGGCACAGACCGCTGAGCCAGGCGAGCCGGGGCATTCCGAAGCGCTATGACAGCGACCACGACCGCTGGTATGGAGACAACTTTACTGTTAGGTACCACGCACCCGCAGCCCCCCGTCTACTGTAGTTGTAGCCTCTGTAATATCGGAGGACTCTTTCGCGATGGTGGGCACGGTGGCATAAACCTAATTATGAATCCCTCTGACGCTTCCCAAGTCTTCACCCGTACGTCCATTTGTTCCTTATGAATACATCACCTCGCTACTTCCTCCAAACGCTTCATCCAATTCAGACTTCTTGATACCGTGTGAGCGACCTCTACTTTTAAATCCCACGCGAAAAACTTACTGTAAATCTGCTATTTAATTTTGTGCATTCGTTTTATTTTTACGACCGGGACTCCTGCCTGGACCAGACCGCTGGGGCTGCCTAAAGCACACAAAGTGGAGCCAGGCTTCCCCAGGCGTCACAAAGCAGGCGTGGATAACGCAACACAAGCTAATATTGCGGGGCAACAGAGCGCTCATGTGGGTGGTGGCTTTACGAGCATCGCGTCAATGTGAAGTTATTGCCCGGCGTAATGCCGCCGGGACTGCCCCTCAAGTGCTGCATTGTACAAATAGTTCACTGGACGTTGATTGTTGCCTTGGTCTTAGAGTTGTTACAAGGGCTGCGCTCAAATACTCGGTGCCGTAAAACTGTGTGGCGGCACTCGAGTAACAATCCCTGTCAAGTTTACGATCGCCTCAAATTGGGGCATAAAATCGTCTTTCAAGTGGTCGACGTTCTCGTTGTAACGACTGCACGTTTTGTTCTTACAGATGTAGATCTTATGTTCAAAAATATTATGTTTTTGAGTGTAAGAATCCTGCATTGTGCGGTACATACAGTCGATAGTAAAAAATGTTTTATTTATACTCGATTGAGATATTTTTGGATCTGACACCCGTTTATGACGGGATGATTCATTAAATAAATTTGTGTTACTCGTAAATGGGATGCTCGTAAGTAAAAGCTACATCTTCACTACAGGCTGTAAATATAAAGATGCCGAGCCATCACTGCATAATTATTTGGGTGCGAAAACGAAGTTAGGAACACAGCACATTGGCGGTGTACTAGGAGCCAGAGCGGCGCTGCAGTGGACTGAGAGGCCCGTCAAATATTCCCTTCTCTATGGAAATGAGGCCCTGGTTGTAGGGTCATACTGGAACGATGCAAATTAAATCAATTTCTTTGCTATTTCTGTAAGTCAATTGCACTAACATTGAATAGGTCATCGCTGACCTCGTGAGGGATCTTTTAGGAACAGATTTTCATCCACGGACTTTGGTTAAAAGATAGATGCACTCGAAGGCTTGTTCGGCTGGGATTTGTTTCAGAGCAGAAGCATCTGCTTGAGATGATGAGTTGCATTCTGGGAGTCCTGTGAGGCCTCAAGAGGAGGTCACCCTTCGGAACTGAGACGACCGCTCCCAGGTGCCTGTGCACACACTCCNTGATGAAAACCATCGTTCGTCTTCTGTTAATTGGCTCTGTCATCAGGTAGTGGTGCAGCTGCGCGGCCTCTGTTGATACACTCACCTTGAGAAGGCGCCGCTGGCATCTGGGTAGTGACCATTTTCAAGTTATAAACATTCAGGATATGTTTAGCCTATTATGGCTACAACCAAAAGGTTTCTAGTCTGTTTTGGAATTGTGTAAAGCTCTTATTTTGATTTTTCGATGGAACGTACCACTAGAGGCGATTACATGCAGGAGTGCGCGCACGAGTCCCGCGCAGTGCTACGCTAATTAATACTAATTGTGTGGCTAATACAGTACTAATAATAATTGTGTGACTACACTCTGTCCAACTTGCTTGTTGTATTCCTGCTCCAAATTCCCAAGTATTTTGCCTCTTCGAGCACTCGCTTTAAATTGTACAGAAATACCAAAACTCTACGGACTTCGATCGATAAGTTCACTTTCTGTTGGCAGTGCTATGCAAAACTTTAAATTCATTCCTAAAGAGAAAATTTGAATCATATCTATATCTAAAGTACTTTCACTATTATTGACCTGCAAATTATCTTGGTGCACCATGCATTATGACAGTGAACTCAAGTTGCACGATGTCTTAACCCGATAGATTAACCTTGTTCTTCTTCTGTTGACCGGAAAAAATCCGTTGCCGGGTCACATCCCACATGAAAAAACGCTGCATTATAAAATTCATTACAGAATTGAGCTCGAATGTGCCGATATATAAACGTTTTCCTAGACACAATGCGAGTCAAATCAACGCGACAGCCTGTCTCTGAAATTACGCGAACATTCAACCCGAGTTCTTTTTACAATGCAGCCCTTTGCTTTTGCTTCTATTTACTTTTCAAGCAATGAATCAAAACACGTTTTAGGTTCCTTGTCTTCATCAGCCCGGAAACCATTTTTTGTTTCCCTCATTCTCTGCAAAGTTCCCAGGAGCGGCAACAGAAGCGCACCTTACATTGTGGAGACAACTGTGTCCAGCGCTGTTGAGAGGCTCAGCTGTAACTTCTTTATTTCGCTCGACCTCCCCGGCCGTAAAGCTGCTCGTTTTCTTGGTGCGGCTCATCAAGTCCTCTGGGAAACACAGTTCTCCATGGATGAGTTCTTACTTTAATGGCTTTTCATTTGGCAGAGTTGAGGAAGTGAAGACCAGTCTGGCCTGGAACACCTGAGTTACGTGGAGGCAGCGACAGAGTCCTGCTCTAAGAGCCTTTCTTTTGCCGTCTATTTTTTTGACTCGGAGCCTGAAATATTTCCGGGCTTATCTGAGGAAAGTCGTTTTCAAAGATCAGAACCGGTTAGTCTGGTCCGAACTTTTTTTTACGGATAAGGAACTATGTAATCAGTAAACAGTTGACCAAGATGAATAACGCTGTTCAAAAGGACACTTCTCGCTCGGTTTCACTTCAGAAACCATACAAGTTTTTAACAAAATACAGAAATGGCCTTGATTACTTACTCATTGGTTCGTTCTACAGCTCATTCTCTTTTTTCATAATTTTTTGAGTTTGTAAATTATTTAAATTTTTATGAAGCAAATATTAGCTCCAGCGCAAATATTTGGTCTTGCGTGAACATTTTACGGTCTTCAGGGGGCGATGGTGGCTCCACACCGCGCCGAGCTCGGAGCTGTCACAGGGCGGTCGGCGTGACTACGTGCAGGAGGGTGTTATGACACGCCGCGGGGTGTTATGACACGCCGCGGGGTGTCGCGGGGTGTTATGATACGCCATGGGGTGTTATGATACGCCATGGGGTCTTGTGACACGCCGCGGGGTGTTATGATACGCCACGGGGCCTTATGATACGCCACGGGGCCTTATGATACGCCACGGGGTCTTGTGATACGCCACGGGGTCTTGTGATACGCCGCCGCGGGGTCTCTATCAGCCGTCGCGTTTTGTTGCCCTCCCCCTCATCAGAACCACTGTGCCAATTTTTAAAAGGCCTTCGTACGGCTGCAGGTCGTGTATTTTGAAGAGGCCTTCGTACAGCTGCAGGTCGTGTATTGACAATCAGTCACGAAATGATCACCTTGGCAGCAGCCACCGCTTGCAAACACGGGGCACCCGTCTACCAAGAGACGGCGAGAAAAAGTAAGTTTCAACGTTCTCGTTTCAAAGCAGCAAATTCCTGGTCAAATTCATGGTGGTAATAAATAGTTATCTCTACCCAAACATTAGTGCGGTATTTAGTCAGTAAATGAACTGTTTTCCAAAACTTATTGTAATTCTTCCATTCAAAAAAAGCTCTCCTAAGGACAAGTCGCACGACATTTTCGTTAAGTTTTTAGATCGTGTGACAACAGGCAATCTTCTGAACGCTCCGTGGTCCCATTTTTTCGCCTTGGAACCGTGCCTCTTTTAAGGCCAATTTTCCGCTCGACTGATGCACCTTCAAAAGCGATTGTGGAAGACTCAAAAATGAGCGGACCAATTGACGATCTTCGGACAATTAGGACACTTTTACCTTCAACAAATCCCACGCTTCGTTGCCCGTATTAAGACCTAATGGTCCGGGCATTCTCATGTTCTGAGAGGCCTGTTTGTTGAAGGAGACCCATAATCGTCAGCGGAGTGCGGCCATCCGACAGCGCCTTCGATGAGTTAGCTGATATGTACGTAACGTCTGGCGTGGTCAGGACGTCACTTTTACAGTCTCCTCGCGCTCACCATATGGGCGCAGTGTTGTCAAAATTGTGGTGCGGGTCACCAAGTCTCGCTCGGTGGAGCTCTACTACAAAAATTTTTAGGAAGCCTGAAAAATCGATTTGCACTAGTTTTGATCCGGCATCAAACCGAGGTTGGAATTATATTATGAAATGTGCGCGAGGATTGCTTCATTTTTGTAACGTTGCCTAGACGTAAGCTGTGTTGATGTACTGCAGAAATAGTAAGTCAACCATGCTTTCGTGACGGGAATGAGACCCGACTCGGTCTGACGTTGGAAAACCTGGATTACAGAATTCGGGTGCAAAAGTACTCGCCTGTCTTTATGGCATCCAAATTTTACTTTCAAACCTATAAAAGAAATTTGTAACTTCTTTTGTGGGTAGGCGGCTACCTCTGGCGTTCTGAGAGTGCGTTCGCAGGTGGTACGTGCTTACTGCACGGTGCTCTGGTGCACCGCGTACCATGGTACAGTCACGCCCTCTAGTTCCCGGTGCTCTGGCACGCTGGCCCACCAAGCATCAAGGTACAGTTAACGTAACTCGAAGTACACGTAAATAGCTAGAAAATTATCTATTTCGGAATCCACGAATATTGATGTGGGATGATGCAGACACAAAGAAAGCGATCAAACTCGTTTATTAGAAAAAGGTAGAAAATGTTAGAACACGAGTCTCAGGATAAGGTTTAAAATTACTTACTCTGTAATGCAACATTGTACGGGCGCAGAAAAAAACATTTTCGAAGCTTTCTTAGAGCAATTGACAGTGCCCCACAGAGGGACTCGAGGTGCGCCCTGAACGCTCCCTGGAGTTACACTTCAAAAGAGGCGTTGTCGTCTTCAACTTTGCTTACGCATGCAGAAAACTCCTCGCAGTGGATGATATTCTCTCTTAAGAAACGCAGGTTGAAACAAACGTAAACCATTCCACAAATATAGACTCTGAGTCATATAAAATTAGGAAAAAAATTCCTCACCCGAAAAGAATAGATTGCTCAAAAAATAACTACTCATCTAAAATTGAATTTCATTTTTCTAAAGCGAGGATCATTTATTCATAATGATAGGGAACTTAAACACGGTAAAATTCGCACTGCAAAACTGAGTAATGAAAGTGAAAGAAGATGAAGAAAATTAGTGTAATTAAAATGGTAAGGATTAATGCAGAATCAATTGACAGTAAGAATTACCATCACGGAGAAGTACCTAACAATAAATAATTACGAATGCTGGGAAAATTGAGGGTAAATAAATTTGCTTAATTATGAAACTGCCATCAATGAACGAGAAATTATCCGTTCAAATCGAATAGACCTATGAAATAGTAAATGGAAACATGATAAAGAAGTTAGTTTGGGGTTTTACGGCAACAAGGATAAAGTATGTTCTATCGTGAAGTGCACTCAACCAAGCCCTTGTAATTGAACAAAATAAAATGAAGCAAAAAATCACTCCGTGAGATTCGCTCTATATCCTACTCGGCATTTGTTCGCTCCCTGAACTCCCTGAACAAATTAGACTGACAATTAGACAAATTAGACAAATTGGGTTCGTTCCTTGAACCCAAATTAGACTGAGAATAACAAAGATCGGAGGCAGGAGCCCTGCCCTCGCTGTCCAACTGAAGGGTTACGGATCACTTCAATGAGGGCTGCATCCCTTCAAGCACTCCTCACACTTCAACGACGGGCTTATGTTAGCTGAAAATATTCCTTTTTCTGAGCATCGTTTAAAAATTACACTTCAAGTAATCATTCGTTTAGCGCAGAGCGGGGCAGTGCGACACGCTAAGCTGCAAATGGGAAAACTTGCAGGGTAAATGGATCAGGAGTCCAGCCTTGTCTATCTTAGAAAATGGGTTGTTAGACACAGGAAAACTTCTAAGAGCTTATCGCTCAAATAGGCATGCTGAAGAAATCTATAAAGACATCTATTTACACCTTACCAAGTACAAATTTGGCACCGCGTTCTTGTACAGTTTTTCTGTAGTAGTCTACCTCCTTCAATATGTACACCCTACTTCATAATGTAATTTTGGCACACCTTGGTCTGTCAACTTTTCTCCGTCTACCGCTCAGTGCAGCAGTGGCAGGCGGTGGGTGGGGTGTGCGTGGCTATCTGATCTAGTGTGGACAAAGTGCAAGACAGTAATGTCGTTAGGGTTTGGTTGATTAGTGAGTTATTGCTGAGTTACAACATTATGTTCTTTATGCGTGTAACTAGAGTCCTACTGACTTTTAAAGCCTGTAACGACAGGGCGACGTTTATTAAGGGAGCACTGGATAACCGAGCTCTAAAATATTCATTGTTTTATTTGAATATTATATACAATCTGAGTCCATCTGCACATGCAAAAAGCAGTCAAAGTAAGTTAAGAATGCTGATAAAATACCGTAGATTTTCAATAAAAATGTTGCGGTTGATAAACTTGTTTATCAGTGTGACAAAAAACTGAGAAAAATATGATGATAAAATTATGACACGCACTTCTGCACCAGTTTTGTGACAGGCGTATGATATAAATAAGTGTGAAAGCAATACATCCAAATTTCTATTAGCGCACGAGGTACCAAGACTTCAACCCTAGACGTACGTTAATATTTCAACAGGAACCCATTAGTAAAAAAAATGCACTCCATGCCCTAAAATTCATCACAAATAATACATAAATCTAGAAACTGGAGAGCAAGACGTTTTCTTATGTCCCTCGATCCAACATTTCGTCGTGGCAGGGGCCCAGCACAAGTCCGCTGGGGCTCTCACAAGTCCGCTGGGGCTCGCACAAGTCCGCTGGGGCTCTCACAAGTCCGCCTCAAGTGCAGAGGGAATGATGAAATCGAGGCACTACGGGAGGTCAGCAACGCATCTCTTCACGGAGCAATGAGGTCAAAAATAGGCACAAGAGACAAGTATCTCTGCAAATGGCCTCGACTACTAAACTGCAAAATTAACATGTAAATACGTTTGCAAAGTGTGTATCAGTCGCTCCTTCCACGCTTGATTCAATAAATTAAGTGAATTCGGGCAGTGATTGGTTACCAAGTTTAAGTAAGGAACTTTAAATAAATTCACTGCTTTATATTAACGGGATTAAAGTCTATCTCAAAACGTTGATGAAAATTAAATATAAGGGTATCCATCCATTCATTGTTTCAATATACGGCGAATAATGGAAGATACACACAGGTTAACATAGGAGGACTTAGATAGCATCGAGGAAAATATCAATCCAACAGCAAATTGCTGCTGTCATTTAAGTAACGAAATCTAAAAAACTTTATGGAAGAGCGTTCAGAGAGCAGTTACTGGCTGCTTGGTGTCCCGCATGGATCCCCTGATCTTGACTTTGCAAGGGTCTACACGACTCATGTTGGCAACCGGAAGCACCTCTCCCGAGGCCGAGCGGATCTCCAAGAGGGAGAAGTGGTTTTGGAGACAGTGCTTCACGAGGTGCTTGTTCTCGTAGAACTTGGCAGAGCAAATGCCGCAGCCGAACTGGGGTCTGAGAAGAGAGAGGAACCCTCGGTGTTGCTGGCTTATGTGAACCAAGAGAGAGTCGTTATCGCAAAATTTGTTGCGGCAGCCGTTGCATCGGAACAGGCGCAATGGTGAGTAGAGCTTCACTGATGTCGAAAAAGCTTTGTCTAGTTGATGCGATGGGTGATCAGCCTCCACTTGCTCTTGGTCGACGACGTTTCTGCTGCCAGAAACGGTGGATTTTACAGGGTTGATTTTCTCTGAAGCGCAGTCGAGAACTTCCACTGCGGTGTTATTTTTGTCGGCGGTAGTTTGGGTTGCGCTCGAAGTAGAAGGCGCAGAAGGGAGATGTGTTGAATGGAGCTTTGCTGCACAGGGAGATCCCCCACTCGACAGCTTCGAGGGAGGTACGGTTGGGGGAGCTACAGGCTTGGGAGTCCTTCGGTAACTCCGACCACTCATGGACATGTAAACTTGTTGGTTCTCTCTTTCGTCCACCTTATTTTCCTGATTTTCCTTGTCTTTACATTTGAAAATATTTTTAGAACGGATGCTTAAGCCCAATTTCCTTCGCTTACGAGCCCCATGTTGATTTAAGTCGATAAATTCTTCCGTAGTAATGACCTCAAAGTCTTCTTGGAAGGTTGGCAGTGCCTGCTGATGGTTCTGGTTTCCCCTTGGGAATGCGAATGCATTCAAGTCTATCCGCTCAGTATAATCCGGAGTCACAGGCCCAGGAGACTCCGGATAGTAAATTTCTTCCTGGGTCACATGGGGAACACTGAAGCGCAGTTCCCTCTTCACATTCGGCCGATCGCCAGCTTTTTTGTCACGACGGAGAATGCCTTTGCTGACCGACCGTCGAGGCTCTTGTTTTTCGTAGCAGTTGGGGGTCTGACGGGCAACGTTGTCCGACACAAATTTCTCTTCGTCAATACGCAATTCTTCTTTTTGCAACTCTTCGAGCTTTCTTTTGGAATCGGCAGTCACTGCCATCGATACTAGTCTGCTGCTCAATCCAGGGGTCGATGCGACATCGTGTGCCGCCGATATCCTCGAGCTGTGTACCTTAACTTCGTCCCCGTTACATACTCTGAACAAAGAGCTTACCATGTTTTCGAATTGCCCCGTGTGATATTGCTGCAAATGAAATATCATCATGTGCTCGCCATTAACTCCGGCAGGAACGCACTTCACGCAGAAAGGACATTGCATTCCTTTGTTTTTGACAGCAATGCAGCGGCGTTTCTCAAGCAGCGGAATAACAGAATCCTTGTGACAATCTGTGAGGTGTTTGGGCAGCACGGAGCTGTTGAAGAACCGCGCTTGACACACTGGACAAAAGTAGAGGTTCAGGTCTCCAGGCTTTCCATCCACCATTGACTCGAGTTCCAATCTGTGACTCTTTTGAATGTGGCCCGCAAGAGTCCTCTCATAGCTGAACTGCCTTGGACACAGAGGACAAAAGATTGTTTGTGGAGCGTGGCCAGCGTAAGACGCAATGCTGTTCGAAAGCTGGGCAAATACAGACGATACAGGCGACCTGACGTAAGGGCTGCTCATTTGGACGTAGACTGGAGACAAGGATTTACGACACTGAGGAGACTGAGATGAGGGCGTCGACGGAAGCGAAGAAGATTTTGGTCTTCCCAGGTCATGGAATGGGACTAAATTTTGTGATTCAGCCTTTCCAGTTCCCCACAGTTCTATGTACGGGTCCTTGAATGAAGACGACATCGTTTTTAGCGACGGTTCAGGGATGTTGACGTAAACTGGCATCGTAGGACTCCTCCCTCCACGGTAAATTCCGTTCATTTTAGAGTTAAGAGAGTGTCTGACACTCGAAGTAGCAGGTAGGTTCTGATAGAGATGCCTAGTTGCGGTTGTGACGTTCGTTTGAGACCGCGGACGAGGGGAGGCCACTGCAGAGGTCTTCGTTCTCTTGAGGGGCAAAATTCTCGCGGCAAGTAATTGTGAGTTCAGATTTGAAGGGCTTCGTGGACCACATGGAGGCGACTGTAGAGACCTACGCGGAGGAATATCGGGGGACAAGTGCGCTCCCATGTTGTTAATGACTTTAGGGCACCATTTGGACTCATTCTGCATGCTTAATAATTGTTGGAAGTTCCCGATTTTGGTCATGTGATTCAAGTAATCTTGGATACTTGAGTTGATTTGAACAGAGATATCGTCAGGGGTTTTTGATATGTCATTTATATACTTGTGTTGCTGGGACGAGAAAGAGCTAAGTGTCATGTAAAGATCATCGTCCAGGTCACGCAGCTTCTTTTCTAGATGATGGTTTTCGGTGTTCTGCTCATTTTGAACCAAGATTGTATCATTCAAGTCAACTATCTTACTCTGAAGGTTCTTGATGAATTCATCAGCCGCTGTTTTCAAGTCATTGGTCTTCGATTCGCCGACATTTTCCATAACATTCCCAGACCTCGAATTTATTTCATCCGATTTTCCAAGCATAATTTTCGGGTTTTCTTCCGGAGCGACGTCAGTAGGTCCGTTTTCTGCAAGGGATTCATTCCTCTCGTCTTCCAAAAGAGCTTGTTCGTCTTCCAATGCCGTCAGATTCAGTGGAGATTCGACCACCGTCTCGCCGCTGCTGTTTCCAAACACCTCGTCCATTTTTCTCTGCAAGAACAAAAACACAAGCTGTGAGCGGAAATGTTCAAAAAATTAATCTAGAAGTAAACGTTTACCAAGCGCCAGCTGAAATTCATGCATTTAGTGACCAAGCGTTGATCCTCATAATAAATGAACAGGAAAAAGTAAGGAGGGAAAAGAGATGGAAATAATAAAAAGTTCCCGGACAAAAATTAATATGGTAGGACCTCCGTTAGCACGAGCACAATGGCGGTAATTCTGTTGGGCATTTAGTCTACAAGTGTCTTAATGTACACCTGGTCGACTTTAAGTGTCTTAATGTATCTAGTCAATCTTGCATCAACTGATCTCAAAGTGCGGCCACAGTACGTGGACGATCCTCTCGAAGTCTGACTTGTCGTTTTAAGTGGTGCCACAAATTTTTTAATGGGTTTGTGCTTAAGAACTTAGCTGGCCAATTTGAATGCCTGATGTATTCTGAATGACTGTCATGACTGTGAATAACAGTTCTAGCCTGATGTACCCTGCAGTTGTCATCCAGAAAGATAGGCAAGGCAAAATGTCATTCTTCATTCAGATAACGAAATGGCAAAATTTGGTTATGTAGCTGCTCAATGCGGCCGTGCTGGATCAGTCTAACAGAGACTTCAACAAAAGGACACACTTCGTTGCGGTTAAAAAGCCTCAGAACATGAC
The DNA here is from genome assembly GCA_014899125.1 of Orchestia grillus. NCBI lineage: Eukaryota > Metazoa > Arthropoda > Malacostraca > Amphipoda > Talitridae > Orchestia > Orchestia grillus. The sequence continues at coordinate 37 of VOMN01006141.1, read as the reverse complement.
AGAACCCTCCTCCTTCTCCTCCTCCTCCTCCTCCTCC
>VOMN01006140.1:0-14534 GCA_014899125.1 Orchestia grillus | reverse complement strand
CCGCGTCGGCTCCGCCGGGTCAGTGGGGGGGGGCGGTGTTGGTTTTGTTTTAGGTGGGGGCGTGTTTACGTTTTGGGGGTTGTGGTAGGGTGTTGAATAATTGTGGTATCAACTTCGATACGAAATCTTGATCTGTTAAAAAAAAGATCAACTCAAGTGCCAAGGTATGGAAGCGAGTTATGTATGACCTGGTGCATAGACAGATGACCTAAGAATGCCATAGGTGTGTTGGAGCAAGTCGTAACTATTAAAAATACATTATATTCACGTTGGTGGGCAGCAGCACATTGAGAAAAGTGCTAATAATGTTTAAGACATGGATAGTATATTCTGGCTTGGATTTTTTGACTCATCAGAGTAAAGGTTAAGTTGAGTGCTGTGATGATGGAATGAAATAAGTTGGACCCATTAGAGTAAAGGTTAAGTTGAGGGCTGTGATGATGGATTGGAATAAGTTACACATTTTGCAATTGCGTACGGGTGTCTCAGTGGTTTTACATACACCTATACAAGACTTATAAGATGTCGAAGTTCCTCTGACATATTTTATATACAATGGCTTATGTATATGCATATACATATAAATATAGTATCATATATAAATATGAGCAGGTGAGTCATTAACAAGTGATGTTAAAATAAAAAAATGTGCTGCATTGGTACAAAAAGACATTCCATGTTATAATATCGAATATTCATGCATGCATACTTACATACATACACATGGAATTGACTAGAAGATCGAGTTAGGATAATTTAACTGGAAACTTTACATAGCAATTTTGAACACTTCTTCTAAGGAGTCCTAACTCAACCGATGTAAGCAAAACAAGGTTAATTACGACATACTGTTTCGGCCCGCAGTTACGACACGTGGCATTGGTGTCACCACGAAGACTACCCAAAGTTACGACAAAAATTTACGACACATGAACGTAGGACACTCAAAAATTACGACACATACGCATTTACGTAACAGAAATTTATAACGCACATACATCGACTTACGACACATAATCTTACGACACGTAAACTTATGACACCCACATGAACGTACGACACACCAAGTTACAACATGCAGCTGCTTCCATCATGCAGTGTCGTAAGTGACGTAAAAAGCGACACTCACGAAGGCTGGCACGTCGTAAGTCCTTTACGGCAGCGACAGTTTTCTTACCCATGATGTCGTAAGAGTTACGCCTTATTGCTCTGTCGTAAACTCACGGTCGTAACTCTTTTGGACGGCTCCCTCCTGTCGTAAGCGTGCCGACATTTACTACTTAGCTCCCTGCTGCGGGGCTCGAAGTTGTAAGTGAGGCAGTCGTAACTTCAGCACTCCGTTGCCCGTGTCGTAACTGAGGCCGTCGTAACCTCAGCACTCCGTTGCCTGCGTCGTAAGTGCGGAAGTCGTAACGTCTGCTTTGAGCTGTCGGTGTCGTAAACTTTAGGTATCCCTTCAGCACCTTTTTCCTTAGTCGTAAGTGCCAAGTCGTAACTCAAGCACCGCGTTGCACGTGTCGTAAATGCCAAATCGTAAGTGCAGCACTGCGTTGCACGTGTCGTAAGTGCCAAGTCGTAAGTGCAGCACGTGTCGTAAGTCCCCCTCAAGACGGAAATTAGTTCATTCGAAAGAAGCGCTCGTCGTCCTTCCGTGATGTACCTGCATCTTCCTTCTTGTCTTTCTTTCTTCTACTTCTTATTTATATTTATGATTTCTTTTCTTTATTTCAATTGTTGGTTCTCGGTCCCTGCGCCCTTCCTTCGCGGCAGAATGGGACGCCTCTGCCCCCCGGCGTCTGCCCCGCGCCCCTCAGAGCCGCGGGTCTCCTGTCGTTTATACTCCCTTCTGGTGCGGCCGAGAGCGTCTATACAATATCTATACACATTCCTGTGCATGTATTAATTTTGTCCGGGGAAAATCTTGCTTTCCAGTCAGGAAAGAAGAAACAATTTCACCGTTTGTAGCGATATCGGTTTTCACTTTTTTATCATTTACTTATATTTCTCTCTCTCTTTCTCTTTCTCTCTCTTTCCTCTCTCTGGGAGCTGTTCTGTGTTCGTTACTGTCGAGGTTGGCACCTGCCCATGTATGTGACTGCCCATAAATACAGCTGTAAATAAATATGGTTATTCATAAAAAAGGCATGCCATAAATGCAGCTGCACATAAATATTGCTGCACACAAACACGGTTTGCCATAAATATGACTGGCCATAAACATGACTATCTATAAATACAGGTGCCCATAAATATCACTTTGTCGGGAGAATTACCTCAAAACAGTGTCCATAAAAAGTCCAAATTCTGATTTGCTCCGTCAGAAAAGACCGTAAATGCAATCGTATCAGCGACAAGAATACCATAAATCCTAGTGCATCCCAAGCAAATTACCATAAATCTGAGCTCCTTTTGGATGGATTATCACAAGTCTGAGGTCGCCGTTATGAAAATGTCATAAATCCGTGTTCGTCTCAAATAAACTACCATAAATCCTGTTTCCCTTGAAATAAAATACCATAACGCCGTATTCATCTCAAATAGAATGCCATAAATATAATTGTATTTCAATAGAAGAGCATAAATCCATTTTCTTCTCGAATGAATCACCATAAATTAAATTTCATTTTCAAGTGCATTGCTATGTATCCCAGTTCCTTCAAATAAATTATCAAACTCTTCGTTTTTTTCAAATAAATCACCACAAATTCGTGTTTACCTTGAATGAAATACCATAAATCCTCGTTCATTCCAAAGAAATCACCATAAATCCATGTTCGCCTCAAATAAAATACTGTAAATTCGAATTCACAGCAAAAAAAATCACAATAACCCAAGTCCTCAAATCCCAACAATTTAGGTCCTTAAGTCCAAAAAACCAAATTTTCAAGTCCCAACAAACGAAGTCTACAAGTGCCACCAAGCCCAGTCCTCAAGTGCCACCAAGCCTAGTCCTCAAGTGCCACCAAGCCCAGTCCTCAAGGGCCACCAAGCTTAGTCCTCAAGTGCCACCAAGCCCAGTCCTCAAGGGCCACCAAGCCCAGTCCTCAAGTGCCACCAAGCCCAGTCCTCAAGTACCACCAAGCCCAGTCCTCAAGTGCCACCAAGCCCAGTCCTCAAGTGCCACCAAACCAAATTCTCAAGTGCTACGAAGCTAAGTGGCACTTCCTCAAAAAATTAATTCCTCTTTGCAAGAGAAAATTGCTTCTCAACCATTAATTTTCATTTCCCATTTCCATTTATCGCACTACAACAGCCACTGCAGTCTCTCTTCCTATGGAACTATGCTGTCGTATTACACTTGTATTGCCTTTACAGCTGCTGTTAGGCAGGAAAATGCTGTCGTATTACACTTACATTGCCTTTACAGCTGCTGTTAGGCAGGGAAATGCTGTCGTATTACACTTACATTGCCTTTATAGCTGCTGTTAGGCAGGGAAATGCTGTCGTATTACACTTGCATTGCCTTTACAGCTGCTGTTAGGCTGAGAAATGCTGTCGTATTACACCTGCATTGCTTTACAGCAGCTGTTACGCAGGTAAATGGTGACGTATTATACCGGCATTGCCTTTACAGCTGCTGTTAGGCAGGGAAATGGTGCCGTATTATATCTGCATAGCCTCTACAGCTGCTGTTAGGCAGGGAAATGACAACTTGAAAAGTCATTGACTTGAACAAAGCAAAGTTCTAGCATTATAGTGTTATTATTTCACTTTCTTTGGTTCAAAAGAGCTGGGAAATTTTTATTTGAATCCACGGAGACGACAGAAATTTTGTGACTTGCACAGTGTTATTTTGTCACATGGCGTCATGTGGTTACATGGCAGCATGTGGTGACATGGCGTCATGTGGTTACATGACAGCATGTGGTTACATGGCAGCATGTGGTGACATGGCGTCATGTGGTTACATGGCAGCATGTGGTGACATGGCGCCATGTGGTTACATGACAGCATGTGGTTACTTGGCGTCATGTGGTTACATGGCGTCATGTGGTTACATGGCGTCATGTGGTTATATGGTGTCATGTGGTTACATAGCGTCATGTGGTTACACGGCGTCTTGTGGTTACATGGCGTCATGTGGTTATATGGCGTCATGTGGTTATATGGCGTCATGTGGTTATATGGTGTCATGTGGTTGCATAGCGTCATGTGGTTACATGGCGTCATGTGGTTACATGGCGTTGTCATACCTGAAATACGTGGCTTCCCAAACATGATCCGTCCATTAATTGAATCATCTCACGGGCGGCATAGAAACGCAAGACGGACACTTCCGTTCATTTTCAACTCAGTGATTGGTCGAAGCCCGGCTGATTTGCTCATGTTTATTGGCAGCTTTATTTCCTTCTTTTGACAGCCGTAGCGGCAGCCTGTTGAAGCTGCCTGATCACGCTCCCAGCTGTCCCGAAATCCCACTCCCACCCCCTCAATTTTCATGAAAACTTCACTGTGAGGCCTTGACCGCGACAGAAAAAGGTACCTCGAATGTTAATCGTGTTTCGAATTCATTTCAGACCATGAGAGCGAGCGTCGGAGAGCCCGGCGACTTCACCACCTTCCATGACGAAACCTTGCGCAACACTGACACCTGTAGCGGCAGCCACCTCGCGCAACAGGCAGCAACTGTAAAGGCTAACATTTTGTCGACAATTTCTGGACTCCGGAGAATTAATGCACGGTGGAACTTTGGACAATAGAGGCAGAGGGGGCAGTACGAAAGGATTTACGGAGTTCCGTGTGTGCGTTTTTGCGTGTGTTTGCTTACGATTGGGCTCGGTAATTTTAGTTTAAGCAGAGTGAGTAAATGCAATCAACTGATGAGTTTCTATTCATTTGACCGTGAATTAATTTTATTCACGTTCTCGATGTAGAAGAAGTTGACAATGGCCGGAAAATTGTAATAACTCTGTGCAGCTGTCGGAACGTCTCATTGATGAAAATATGTAAAATATAGTCAGATATATAGAATAAACAAATGTTCTGTTCACGAATATAATTAGTTCAGGTTATAGAGACCACTACACATGCACACTAGACTACACTACACGCACACACACCCCACACACATACTAAACACGAACTACACCTCACACACAAACTACATCTACATATATCGTACAAACTACCTGCGCACACACTACATACACACCATACACGCACTAGACATTCACATTTCTCCCGCCCACTACATACGCTATCACATATGCTTCTCACGTACCACGCACAGACACCCAAATTTCAGGTTTATGCACGAGTAACTTTAAACTTTTAGTACAAATATACGAGAGGGAAGTACAATCGTTGCTATAAGAGCATACACTGGACACTCCCACCAGGCTGGTTCCGTGACAAACATCATCAGCGGATGTCATCTGGGAGCTTAAAACAGGTAGTAAATCACAAAACAAATTTAGATGGTTCCATCTAAATTTTTTAGAAATCCGTCATTGAAAACAAAGATTAAGAAGACACAAAAAAAATCCTTCGAAGTCATCATAAAAGTTAGATCGAAATTTAGACCAAGTTCCCCTGAAGACTTACGCAAGAACTGTGGGCGCAGCGTTGAGGTGTGCAGTCGTCAACGGTGTTTCTGTGTACACGGTGTGACCCACAAAAAAGGACACGCGATAATTTTAAAATTTATTATATTAAAATATTCCCGAAGGCGTATCGATGATACGAGTTATTACCACTCAACAAGGAACTTCAACTTTAAACAGTACTAGACTACTCGTGACCCGTTGGGTCGAATTTTTTTATCAAAGTCAACCGTATCCAGAAATCTATCCTATGCAGTTCAGTCGGTATCCACAATACAGGATTAAACGAAGAGTNCAGACAAACGTGTGCACGGTTTCAAGCAAACAAGCAAGCAAACAAAGAAACAAGCAAGACGACCAGAGTTTTAGTATTATGTAGATGGACTATGTTCTGATTCTAAAATTATCGAGTGTACTTTCTGTGGGTCGTACGGTGTGTATCGGCATTCTGAAATTAAGGACGTTACTCGATGGGTCTTGTGAGGAGTTGTCCCGCCTGTAAGGTGAGGAGGGTTCAAATGTTCGCTGGGAGCCCGGGCATTCCAGAGAGGTTATTGTGACGGTTTGGGTGGTCTGCGGCTCATGTCTCAGTGATTTAGAAATCAGACCTTAGTTTAATACCCAGGGTTAGATTCGCGTCTAATAGACGAATCTTAGTTATACAGGAAAAAATTGATGGAATTTTGTGTCTTCTCGCACGGAGTGGTGCATGAGTAACTGGCCATTTTAATTACGATGCTGTATTTTCATAGGTCGCGTGTTGACGAGTTTAATTTAAGAATATACATGACGCCTCAGCGGCTGAATTGTGGCAAATTTTCGTTTCCAAGGACTTAGTCGAAGACAAGAGGTATCCCATTTCGAAGGACTCAGCCAAAGACAAGAGGTATCCCATTTCGAAGGACTCAGTCAAAGACAAGAGATATCCCATTTCAAAGGACTCAGTCAAAGACAAGAGGTACCCCATTTCGAAGGACTCAGTCAAAGACAAGAGGTATCCCATTTCGAAGGACTCAGTCAAAGACAAGAGGTATCCCATTTCGAAGGACTCGGTCAAAGACAAGAGGTACCCCATTTCGAAGGACTCAGTCAAAGACAATAGGTATCCCATTTTTAAGGACCCGGTCAAAGACAAGAGGTATCCCATTTCGAAGGACTCAGTCGAAGACAAGGACAGATATAAGCAAACAGGTATATGCTAGTTGGGAAAAATTATTCTTATCACTAATCAAATGACATGACAAGTCACAAACAGTCTACTAACAGTTTTAAAAATTCAGAACGTGTATGGGGTACTAGTAGACGAGTCCCACCAAATATGGCGGATGAATGACGTTAATTTCTTAAGATGCCCTCTCATATACGGTAAGTCTGACATGAAATAATGTTATTTTCAGTATCCTTGATACGGACTGCCTCATCTGACCGTCTCGCCACTAGTTTAGGAATACTCCTTATCCTCACGCCAATACAGTCCTTCCTCTCTGCGCTGTGTAGGCCTACGAGCCCTGCCCTCACAGCATCGCTGAACATTGCTGAACATCGTTAAACATCGATGAACATCAATGAACGTCGTTAAACATCGTTGAACACCTTTGAACATCGTTGAACACCTGCAAAAATTGCTGAACCCTTGCGAACATCGTTGAACACTTGCAAACATCGTTGAACACCCGTGAACATCGTTGCACATGGTAGTCAATCGTTATCAGTGCCGATAAGGCTTATCCTGGTGTTACTAGACGCAATTCACACCCACCAGTTGATACGATAGCCGGGGTTAAGGACTAGAAACCATCACTTGTAGATCATTCTGTGCGAGTTGTCGAGTCTACAGCATGTGTCTGACCAAATGGTCTACTTGACTGTTAGGCAACACCCACCATCTTTATCGACTGAAAGGAATCCCGAACAGTTTTTCTAAACTCATACGAAAGTTCAACGTTTTTCGTACCTAAAAGGAAACTCCAGTGTTTTCATGACAGAAAAGAGACTATGACTTTGGTTTTCATGACCGAACCAAAACGCAACCGTTTTTCTTGACTATGAGAAAATACGCCTTTTTTCTTGATAGCAAAATAATACCATCGGCTGTTAGCGCGTAAACGACAAAAGAAGCTTGCCGTATGAAGTGCGTTGTGGTCCTTCGGAGCAAGTCCGCGGCAGAGTCACATTCAAAGTCTGTTGTAAAAGTTCACCAGAGTTCACCAGAGACAGCAATGTGCATATTCAAAACTCAATGTTTGAAAAAAATCGAAAAAACAACAACTAATTACGTGGAACTGCTGAACATACATATTAGGGGTTGTGATACACAAAATTGCGAGTACGAAAAAAGACAAGTTATTTTACAATCGCATGATTATGTCTGTTGCTTGAGATGATCATTTCATAGGTTCTATCATATTCACCCAGCTCGTGGACCCTATTTTTGCTCCCATGAAAACGCGTTTGCTACTCAGCGGATTAGCTTTGAACCATGACGTCATTCGATTGCAACGTCTGCGGTGAAAATTTCGACATGACCGAGCATAGACCATTATTCATTCCGTGTGGTCACACTTTCTGATGGTTGTGCGTGAGACGAGTCTCCGATCTGTCGAACCCAAGATGTCGTACATGCCGGTCCCCTATTACTCAGCCTATACATAGTTTACCTGTGAACTATGCCCTCATTCCTACTGACGCCCACAGTGAAAAGGCTTCCCGTGAGGTAGTTGAAGATGGGAGGTGTGGGACCCACCAGTTGAGTTGGAATATTGGTGTATCCCTTGTAAAGAATCTGTGTGCAAGAAATGTTTTAGACGAGAACACTCGGAGCACAAGGTCGAGTTCATGGAAGATTTCTTCAAAGGCGTGAAGTCTGTCGCTGATGTTAGAGGAAGTCTCCGCGCAGCCCTGCATAGGTAGCAGGCATATCTCGCGGTAGCCATAGCAGCTCGACAAAAAATTCCGCAGTCAACTTCGAAGGTTCAAAACTTGAAAGAAGAAATATACGAGGGAACCCACAACCTCATTGTTCTGAAAACTTTAATCGATCGCAGCCTCGCGGTGTGGGATGGAAATGAAAAACTCATATCAACTCCTTAGGAGTAGCGCAGGGTTTTCAGGAACATTACGCAGCCGTTGCGGGAAGGTGATGCTCAAGAGGAAATAAATGAGCTTGAGCTTCAGCTCACATGACTTGTCAAGTGGACAGACCAATTTGAGGTAAAATTTTGAAGTTTTTCGTGTTATAACCGATTTAGAAAATAGAGGAGAAACGAGCTGCAAAAATACAAACTGTCGAGAGACATTGCTCAATATTGTACACAAGTTTTCTGGCACGAGTACAGAAATATGTACCCACGAGTGTCTTGGTTGGAGTATGGATGAATTTCATTACTCGAAGTTAGTTAATTAAAAAATGTGGGGCTATTTTTATCCTAAGGTTTATACCTAATGGCAAACGTGGGGTGCCAAAAACTTAATTCGATAGACGAGAGGGAAAATATCTGTACAGGGCTTATTGCTCTCCCTATGAAATCCCGCCGTCTACGAATCTCCGTAGATCTCAAAATTCTGAAATCTTTGTATGTATTTGCTCCATAGGGCAAGCAACTTTGAATTCAGACTTGACCTTGACCCCTACTGTATCTTGCATGCAGAGCTGGGCAGCGCTACTTGCATGACTCATTTGTGTGAAAATTCGCGTCCATGCTGCAATTATTCAAACTTAGTTGTTCAGTAGTTTTCTCTTTCTTTTCCTTCTTTGCATTACTTTAGAAAATGCAACAATCTTGTAATACCCCGACGTCATTTTCATTTCGTATTTTTTTCTCCTTCTTTTTTTTGTAAATGGCATTTGCTGATGATGATTTTACCAAGCCTGACTGGTCCAAAGGTCCTTTTGTCGCATCAGTTGCGTTGCGTGCTGTTTTGTCCATAGTATTCTGTACAGTTTTGTCTACGGGTTTCTGTCTAGAGTTTTGTCTGCGGATTTCTGTCTACAGTTCTCTCTCGATGGTTCTCTGTCTTTGCTACTCTGCAATCGTGCTTTGTCTACTGGTCTGTATAGGGAGCCCATGATTGTAACTTACCGTGAGGTTTGAACAGAAAACGGGGAGGTCGAGTCGGAAAGTACAAAATGAGGCCTTGTCGAAAACGACATTTTGGTGCCGCAAAACATGGCATCATCGGTCTCACCAAAAATGACGGCATCGAGCCCTGAAAATATGACGTCATCGATGCCAAAACCTTCGCGTCGTACCATAAGTGAGCCCTTTAAAGGAATTTTTCTATCATAATCAAATGATATTCAAGGAAATTGGCATTTAAGGAGGAATGGAAATAATATGTGACATATGTTACTTCGGATTTTTAGAAAAATGTAAAGAATATTTTATTCGTTCGTAGTAGATCCACCTCATATTCGGGCTTATATAATTACAGTTACAATTTCATTCGTGTTATAGCTATGCAGTTGCTGATAAATAATATGGTTCAGATTTACTGACAAGGGCACTCGACAGCAATGCCGCTTGCCAAGTCTGTTGGATTAGTTGAAATTTCTTCATTTTTTCTTCTTTTCGAACTAAAAAGTTTTTCTAATCTACAGCGACAGAAATCGTGGTGTTACCTGGATCAAGACCGACCGAAAGTAGTCTAAACCCAAAAGTATAGATACAACTAAATTCAGACAAAGCTCAGTTCACTATTTAAAGTTCTGAACACAAAAGGTCTAAAGTTTAGATAACACAAACGCAAGGTACTTTGCACACGTCACAGTTAGTCACGTAATGTGCGCTGGCTGGGAAAATAACATGCGTGGGGCGCATGCATAAGGCTTTTTCGAAATTCGGAGTTTATTCTCCCGCCTTTGTAAGTTCTGAACCTTTGGCATAGTATCAAATGCTACACTCCTTAACGGGTCCCACTCGTACCTGTGTGTCTAAATGTAGCGTCAAAGGGTACGTTCGAGAAAGTATTTATTCCTGTATGCTGGCCCTAACGCGTTAGGAGTTGTTGGGGACACCGTAACGCAGTGGGTAATGCCCTCACTTCAAGTCAGGAGATCGTAGGCTCCAATCTTGGCTACGCTCCAAGTCTTCAAGGAGTCACGGAGTGCTTTTTTTAGGAAATGAAACCTAAATTTCTAAACTTAACTGAGAAAACCAAAGAAACTTAATCCCAACAGAGTTACCGCACACTAAAAAGTTCGGGTGTTCCAATGCGTTATATTTTATATAATGTTGATAATATCTGATTATGATGGAGATCATGTAGTTTCGATGAGCACAAAAAGGTAATTCAAGAAAATGGATGAAAAATATCTTTTATTTGTAATTTAGCATGTCAGTCTTGAGTCTGTGTTTACTCTCTTGCTTTGTGATATAAAAGCATCTGAACCATTCCTTGGAACTGCTGAAATTTTTTCACAAAATGACAGGTATGATATATAATAAATTTTCCACAATCTAGCTTCACCAAATATTATGATGTTAAAAATATCATGTTAAAATACATTCTGTAGTTATAAATCAACTTTAAATCAGACCGTAAACGGAATGCACAACATCCAAATTTTTCAGCGGTTCAGGATTTTCCGGCACTCGTTTGAACGCGTTTGGCGATACTGCGCTGTTGACGATTTGAGTCATCTGACGTTTCGGGCGGAGGTCAGGTACTTCACGCTTTGTAAGAGCTACCTGCCAGAGAATACTGACGTAGTTGATTAATTTAAAGTAACTGTGTAGATTATTCCTCGAAAAGAAAAAAATAAAGGTACAATACAATGTATATGAAGTTATTGTTTCATCTACAACTCTAGGTTTGCAACTGAAGACCATCCTGCCGGTGAAATACGTAAATTTAAAGTAAAATTATGTTAGCGACTTAGTGATTTCAATAAATCATCGTGTCAGACTTATCTTATCAGCCATGAAATAAAATGGTTTTTCCTTGTATGATAAAAAATGGCAATACATTTTCAAATATAAATAAAATCTACAGAGATAGGAAAGAGAGATTGGCTTCTCCATTATGAAGTACTAATTGATTAATTGTTCTTTCTTTTTTTGAAAGGCCTTTTCATCTAGAAATAAAGTTAGTGCAACATTGTTGCAAACTAAACTCTTGTGTTTTGCAAGTAACAAGGGATATTTCATGATTCATTCTATTTATTATTTAGTTGTTATCAAAGACCACACTGCAGAGTGTAGAATAAGTTTCCAATTCTGACACTCATTCTTTATTTGATCTAAAACTTTGTTTGTAGATTTTTGCTAAGCATTTGAATCTACAGCTAGCTTACGTTGCACACAAGCATTTTTTTAATCAGGTAAAATATGAAAAATGTACTTTATTTTAAGTACATTTAAATGCATTTCATTAGCAAATACTGATGACAGTGAAGAAAGAATAAATATATGTAGAAATCTTCTTGCATGTATAGCAGTATTCAATACAATGTATATTATAAATAAACTTAGAAAAATAAAATAACCAAATCTAAATCTAGTAAGCTTGAGTAAGTATTCTTAGAAAAGTAAATACTAACTAATATAAGCTGCACTATATTCAGCAATTAACAATATAAAAGTTTAATTGAAATTTTAACTCCTGAATGTACTGATTATTGGAGTAATATATGTGATATTATGACTGGTTATTTAGCTAAAATCAGAGTTAAAAATAAATTTATTTCGAGTTAAATAATAATATTTTATTATCCAATTGCAAAGTAGTTGGTGCATTATTCTTTGTGCAATATTTTTAATAGGCACATTCCTTGAATACAGATTGCAGCACTAACTTCATTGCTCCTGTTTACCTTGAATCATCAAATTTTCAACAAAAGTCATACTGAACTCAACTTCTGAATTCAAGTACTTCCACCCATGGCTGCTCAGGTCAATTTTTAAAGTCTTTTGGCAAGAACTTGTACTCTTCATTTGTACATCATGTCAAGTCATTTTGTAGCTTTTTGTAAGCCCTATGAAATGGTGTATAGAAGACAAAATCTAGCCACTAACTGTAATTTAAAATGAAAAAAAAGAACTGCTTCCCAAATAGTTCCTGTACTAGGGGTAACTCATGACGCTTTCAAAAAATGTTCTAACAATATTTTAAAAATTTTTTAGAAAGGAAATTTCCTCTAGTAGGTGATCATAATGAGGTACAAACTTGATCGCTAAATTGATGAACAAGATTTTTGACTTTTCAAGTTTTCATAAATTGCCTGTGTTTGAGAATATACAGTGCGAAAATTTAGCTTTCTGCTTGGTAGGAGTGCATTGGATGAGGGTAGAAGGTGTACTGTTGATGAACTTTCTCAATTATCTCATCGTTTGTTGTACTTGGTGCTAAACATTTGCCCATGTGAAAAATCATGGCAAAATTCATCCTATGCTTCTATGCTTGTTCACTCCTGACCAATAGGCAGGGTTTGTGTAGCACGAATACCTGTAAATGATAATCACCTGAAGCAATAATATTTTAGTTTTATAGAAAAATAAGTTTATATCTAATAAAAATCTTATTGAACATGTTATCAAGTGTACCAAATTACCTTGGCTTGCACAAGTGGCAAAAGAAAGGATCAGATTTTCAAAACACTTGGGCATCAGTCATAGAACTAATAGTTAGTTAAAAAATTCATTTTGCTCAATTGCTCAAACCCACCGCAAAAATTTGAATCATCCATTCAGATTAAACAAATTTTCAATAATAGACTTTGCATGCATCAAAGTAGATCTAAGAATTCTGAAATCTTTGTACCTCTACAAAAAAATGACATTAAATTCTGACCTTGCCTCATTCCTATTAGATCTTATTTGAACCAGCTGGCCAAGATGTATTTGGGTTTTGTGATACGCAGGTTTACTATGTACTAACTTTTAATTTTGTCTTAGTCTTTGCTTTCTCATTTTAGAAATGCTTTTTTCCACTGTAATTTTGTTATTTCATTTACATTATGTATTACATTCACTGACAATGAAATTTTACAAAATCAGACTGGTCTGAGGGTTCATATATTTTTTTCAGCAGAAATTGTGCTTCTTTTAATAATTATATTAAAAGTAGAAAAAAAGCTTTCATGACAGAACTCTTCTTCTTTGGTGAGCTTGATGAATTCTCTAATTTTCTTTTCTTCAATGTAATGTAGCAATAAATATTGTACAGTTATAATACAAAACATGAGTTCCATAAAGATAATGGATATTTTGTGTTACTCAACTGTAACAGAAGTTGATAAATAACATAATTGCCAGAAACAAAGTTATAGTTGCATTGAAGCACAGAAACCCTGTAAATTGGCTAACTGAAACTTGCTCCTCATGAAAAGAATGCATGATTTCTATGTCTAGAAATATTCAATAGAAAATGATAGTAGTCCCTGATAATGTTCATCCTGGTTGTGCTTTTTATTTTGATTCCATCGATGCTAATCATGCAGTTTGCAGGGCTATTGATAGATTTTTGTATTTTGTAGGAGCTAACTAGTAGCTAGTGATTGGTTGTGGTGGATGCACTAGGGAGGTGACACAGTCTCACTGAATAGGCATACAGACCCCATAATCAGGGCACAGAATTTTTATTACATCCAATTCCTTTTCAGCCTAAATGAATAAATCAATCCTTGCTTGCACAAGAGTAAAAAAGAAATATTTTAGTTTTTTGTCTTATTATTTAGCATTAATTGTCTCTTTTCTTGCAGGTTATCCCAGTTCATCAATTTGATCAACCATGGCTACGAGTGTGTTCACGTGCGGTGTGTGTTACGACGCATTCAACACAAATGCCCACAAACCCGTGTGCTTGCCTTGCGGCCACACGTTCTGTTCCATGTGTCTGCAGGAAATTGAGAATTCCCACAACAAATTGTGCCCAAACTGCAAGAAGAGCTTCACTGAATCCCTGGAGCAGCTCCCTGTGAATTACCTGGTCATCCCTGGGGAAGACATTGGCTCGAGGGTGTGCTCCTCGCATGGACACAAGGAGGAGTACTAC
>VOMN01006139.1:0-12653 GCA_014899125.1 Orchestia grillus | reverse complement strand
GTGTTGTGTGGGGACATCTGAGGGTGTTGTTTGGGGACATCTGAGGGTGTTGTGTGGGGACATCTGAGGGTGTTGTGTGGGACATCTGAGGGTGTTGTGTATGGACATCTGGGGGTGTTGTGTGGGGACATACTGGTTCGTTGTTTGTTGGAGGCATCCTTGCTTTTGAATTGCAAGTCCGTCTGATCTTATTAGATTATGTATTCTATTCGTTGTTGCTACTCATTTAGGCGGCCGCTACCCTAACTCGAGGCTTCAACAGGTCGTTCGGAAACATTGCTTCCCCGCTCATAGGCTGCTCTCTTTACCGGCTGGAATTAACATACATCATTCCATTATTTGTAGGGTGTTCCATAAACAGTATCGTATTTGGAATGGGCGACGCTCTGGTGTTTTTGAGCTGGAAGGCGCTTGGGTTTAGCTTGTTTGCTATATCTCTGCACGCCGATCAATGGTTCTAAGTTTTTTGTATAATTTTTTATACGGTGCTTCATGGAGCAGTTCGCAACTGAGCAACGCGTTCTCATCGTGAAGACATTCTACTTAAATTCAGCGAGCATTACATGTACAGAATACTATATTATAACCCTGGACAAACAGTCATAGTACCAAAGAATCGTAATAATCATAGCGTTAGCCTCTTCTCTTTGACCTACATAAAACCGAGTAGGAGTTTGCTTTCTTAACTTATTTCTTAAGTATTATTTGTGTTGCATTGATATTCGTGCTACTGTCTAACCCGACCTTTGTGCAGCGTTGGTATTCATGTAACGGTCTAACCCAACGTTTGTGCAGCGTTAGTATTCATGCTACAGTCTAACCCGACGTTTGTGCGGCGTTTGTATTTATGCTACGGTCTAACCTTGGGTTTTGACGTGCAGGTTGGAGGATTCACGTGGTCGGGTCACTTCACTTGGATAGAAGTAACTCCCGAGGAAGAGAAGCGGAGGAACAACCCTGTGGGGCCAACTAGGTGGGTATTGCTACCGGACCGTGAACGCAGTCTTAGGATTGCAACTATAATTTTGGAGCAATGTTTTTCTACGATAAATGTCAGGTTTTCGTTACCGAAACAAAAATACCATAGATAAAATATGTGTTGTGAAGACTTCTATTGCGCTGTTTGAAATTGTTCAATTTGAAGTTTGCCAGTCTGTTGAGATGTCTCATTTTGCGTAGACGTAAATTATTATCCGCCGACATAATGAGGGCAAAATACAGCCGCAAAGTTTAAAATTTATCCTATTTCTACATCTACCTTCCTGCAAGTAAGTGAACTGTGGTGTTCAAACATATACGTTCATAACTTTTTTGACTGAATCGTTACGCTTGAACTCGTAGGTATTCCTTGGGAGGTGAGGAAGCTGAAACAAACTCGTTATTGTTTGTGTGTTGTTACAGTTTTACTGTTGTTATCGTTGAAGCGTTGTTAGTGTTGTGCTTAACGGTGTAATTTGTTAGTGTTTCTCTATTTGTTTTACGAAACGAAGTTATTCACCTAACGTATTCATATAAAAATATCTGAGTGTTGACCTAATAGACTTGTCCCATATCTGATGGTTAACTTAATTGACTTGTCCCATATCTGATGGTTAACTTAATAGACTTGTCCCACCTCTGATGGTTGCAGGTCACCCACGATGGCAGGAGGTCTCTTCGCCATCGACCGCTCGTTCTTCTGGGATGTGGGCGGCTACGACGAAGGAATGGACGTGTGGGGCGGAGAGAATCTCGAGATGAGCTTCCGAGTGAGTCGAGTTTGGGCAGTGGTGTCCAGTGGGGCGCGTGCCTGGGAGGTGATGTCCAGTGGGGTGCGTGCCTAGGAGGTGATGTGGGTGTTTTTATTGATAGCTAACCCAATCGTACTCTAATAAAAAAGCTTCTCGTGTAGTCTTTTAATTTTTAATTAGTTCATTTGTGCCAGATGTACAATTTATTCTTCTACGCGAAATGATTTTCTCGCATTCATTCAGTTGTGCATTCTTGTCTTTATCAAATTTTATTAGCATATCCTTTCATGATTCTGTGCCCACACTTCAGGGAGCACGAGATAGGCAATAGGGTTAAGTTAGCTAGGTTCTTCTATCCTATGGGGACTAGCGACCTTAGGGGTCACTGTTAGGTTCCCTAAGCTATAGATAGGCCTTCAGGACATCTATCTTTCGTGTCCACTTTGATTTTTTCCTTTTTGATACCTTCTTCGCTATCTTTTCTTTGTCTTTTCTTCCTCGCCACTCTCAAATTGCTGTTTCTATGTGCAGGGGATCCTGTGTGGGAACACACCTGATACATAGATTCCTCCCCTGTTTTCTGAAGCTCATATTAAATAATATCTCCTCTCCGTTTTCTCTGGATCACATTTCATGTGGATGTAGAGCTTCAAACCACGAATCTAAAAACAACAATATTCGTTTATTCGCCCCAACGGCTCACTGCATTCATGCGGACGTGCAGGTGTGGATGTGCGGTGGCACCCTGGAGACCATGCCGTGCTCCCGCGTCGGCCACATCTTCAGGTCGTTCCACCCGTACACCTTCCCGGGCAACAAGGACACTCACGGCCTCAACACGGCCCGCCTCGCAGAGGTCTGGATGGACGACTACAAGAGGCTCTTCTACATGAACAGGCCCGAGCTGCAGGTCAGACGTCAACTGTTGCCTTAGTATTGGCGCGTCAGTGTGGTTCGGGCTGGAGAGTATGAAGTTTCAGGGCTGCAGAGTTGTGTTTTCATCTTCAGGAATGAAATGGGATCCGATTTAGCCGACCTTTCTCCTCGGATACGGTGCCCGCGGTGGGGTGACGCTGGATCCTTGACTCTACGGTGGTAGAGGCGGAGTTAGACTCTACGGTGGTAGAGGCGGAGTTAGACTCTACGGTTGTAGAGGTGGAGTTAGACTCTACGGTGGTAGAGGTGGAGTTAGACTCTACGGTTGTAGAGGTGGAGTTAGAGTTGACGTCGGTGAGGTTGAAGATAGAAGGTGTTGGGCATAACCAGGATTAGAATCCACGAGAGCATAGGAGCCGGAGTTAGACCTCATAATTTGAGACTCCATAACCCCGTTAACCGAGCTTCTTCCAGAGAATTATTTAGCTCGTCTTTTGGCGACTGTGGTATACATTTGTGAGAGAGACGAGACTGTTTGCTGTTCACGTTGTTGACACGAGAAAAGCTATGATGCATAGTATGATACCTTCAGTGCTAGTGTAGTGAGCCTATTAAAGGTTAGTACCGTGTGTGCGCTGTTCTCATTTTCTCTGCGTGAGTTCTGTTTCTGTCGTAGTGAAACCAAAATAAATCGGTTCTTTAGTTTTAAAGCCGAGTTAGCTAATGCATTATGTCATCCCCAGAGTGATTTGGACGTTTAAAATGATGAGACGTGGAAGTAAATCATTTACATTATGGTTATTTCATGTATGCCCTCGAAATTTTCATCTTTTCATCGATGTTGGTGCATTACTTTTTCAAGCAGCCCGTAAGTTTCACCAGTAACTGCTCTTTTTTTTATCATTGTTTTCCTTTTGGACAGGGAAGCGACTTTTGACTTTTAAAACCAATGAAGTTGTTCCGCTGCACAGAGAGCACAGATCGGAACACGGTTCATGAGAGACTCGTCCTAAGCTGAATTTAAATCAAGCCTGTCAGCGAACGCCACCACAGGTCGACCTATTCCTAACAATTTTAGCGTGCACGCACCAGACTGCGATTTAAAACTCAACACGTAGTTCTCCCTTCACATTGAAAAATTTAGTCTATAAATATATGGAGATTGCTACCCGCAGTTAGCTGCCGGCCTGAACGTTTCCCTTGACCAATTTCTTCCTGCGACTGATTTTTTTGGACCCCGAATTGTGAGCCCTTGGCCTGGTATAAGTGCGCGCCATGCCGTCGTTTTGTTATTTATTACTAAAATTACATCCTGACACGCTCCAGACCGCAGACTTCGGGGATGTGTCGGGGCGTCGTGCCCTGCGTCAGATGCTGCAGTGTCGCCCCTTCAGCTGGTACCTGGACAATATCTACCCAGGGAAATTCGTGCTGGACGAGCACAGCTTCGCATATGGCCGGGTGAGTGAAGGCGTGTGGTGGTCTCAGTAGCGCAAATGATAGAGTGTTTGCCTCCAAGTCAGCAGGTGCCGGGTTCGATACCCCAAACGAATATTTAAAATACACGACGTGCTTAAAAAAAGGGGTGCATTCGAACTATAATGCCTGAACTAAGGGCTTCCAAGGACTAAGTCAGTGTCTCGGGACTGGTTCAATTTCGGGAAGTCTAGTGTGGAAGTGCACTCTCATCCACGTGTTTAACCTGTTAACGGTCACTGCCCAGGTGGCCGGTGTTGTATTCACACGGTATGTGTAATCGACAGCGACCGTGTGAATGCAACAACCACGCCGACATCGTATGATGTCAGCACCCGTTAACAGGTTAAATAGAGACCTGGTTGGCTAGGAGCGGAGTTTCCACAGATTGATGACATTTTGCAGCAAATAGAAAAGGAAGAGGTATTTTGAGTGGTCTGGACTAGCGGTTGGAACATGGCGGGATAGATTTAATTCTGTGAGATCGTTTAGAGGAGCAACCAAACATAATTTTTACATCACTGTGAAATCATTCCAAAGTAAGTTTTAAATTTTACAATTTGAATTTTTCAGTTTAAATTATTTATTTGTTTATACCTACATTTAGATTGCTTTTCGTGCGATGTACTCGTATGTACAAACAATTATTAACCAGAGTGTCATGAAGGATAGAGGTTCACAACAATTGTCATATCTGTCATAAATTACACTTAAAGATTTGTCATGCGACCATACGCGAGGACGCTGGATTAATTTGGGTTAAATAACTTTCTCTATCCACGAGCCTTGCAACAGGTGTCCTCGTCACCCTCATGGGGCACGTCACCCTCACGGGGCACGTTGCTGACGTAGCAAGCTAATAGCCCATCCAATCCCGTAGTTCAACATTGAAGTTTTCAGTAAAGGTTACGGTGAAGCTAGTCACTTCCAAGTGTTAATAGGGTTGTGAGATGCCACGGTGCTGTGTTGCCTGTACTGTTTAGGCTTCATAAATGAATGGTTACTGCAGATGCCGTCGCGCCCAGAACTTACCAAACAAACCCTTCCTCAATCCGCTCCCTGCGTTAGGTTGCTCCATAGTTGAGTTCCATCTTCCGGAATTTCAATTAGGGGACACGTGTTTTGAAGTTATACTCTTCTTCATGTTTGCCGTCTCGTTACCCGGATGAATGGTTTTAGTTATTTCTATAAGTAAAATATGAGGGCTTTCTTTAAACTCAAGTAAATTATGCGCGTTGACACGCAAGCAAGTCATTGCGTAACATTGAAATGAACTGTTTCATTGGTACACGCTCGACCCGATGCGCTGGGAACGTGTTAAGTTTGACATGTAATGAAATTAGCCTGGCTTATGAGTAAGCCGCTAGGATCGAAAAGATGAAACGAGTTGACGTAACCGTGAAAATTGTTCACTTCTCGGGAGTCTCGTATGGAAGTCATTAATGTTTGACCCTGGCGCTTATTCTCGACGTTTGGGAGCAGCGACTTCGTGTTCGGTGTGGAGTTTCTGGTTTGTTTACTTTTCATTTAGTGTCAGATGGTCTACCTTGCTCGTAGCGTTGCCTCCGTCTTCGTCTCTTTGGTGAAATATTGAAATGGTAGTAGGTGCAGGTGTAGGTTGTATAGGCAGGGGGGTGTGGTAGTTCGTGTTCAATTTTCTTGTGGTTACGGAAGGAGGTGTTGTGTTTGGCGGGCGATTTCTTGTCCAGTTTTCGCTTCGGTCATGTCGTGAATGCTGTGGTTCGAGTCTCTATGCTGCTCCCGTGAATTAGGCTCATCTGTATAAACTGCCTTTTTTGTTTTGTTTTTTAATTATCAGTTTTGCTTGCACCTTATTCATTTCACGCCTGCGTGTGAATAGAAATTCTTCAGCCTTCCATTACTTTGGCTTGTGAAGGGGGTTCTTTACAGTATATCTGTACTCGTAGGTTTATAATTGCGCTTAACAACTTGTAGCTTTTTGTGTGTCGATAACGTTTTCGCGTGTGTGTGTGTGTGTCTGCATCATATCGCCATTTATTACGTTTCTACTTAATCTTTACAAATTTTGCTTAACGCTGTATAAAATGTTGCCAATTTTGATCAGTAGGTACTTTATATCACAATTGCTTTCAGTGTATAGTTCTTCATTGTCTTGAGAAGCTATTTCTATCTCATTGACTTGCTAACATGCTGGTTTGTTGTTCTTTAAGTGCTGCTAAATTTCTAGCTGTGCTACGTGGCAACGCGGTTTGTGACTAGAATATCAGTGTGCTCGATTAGATCGGTTTTGTTCACTGTGAGTCCTGGACTGACGGGCTATAAGGTCGATTCAGGTACCGCTAAGCCTTGGATTTGTGTACAGTTTATAGTTCTTCTTCACAACGGATGTGCCGACCCTTCGGGCTTTGCTCATTCAGACGCAAGTTCAGTTGAACCTCTCATCCACGGCACCGCATGCTGACTGATATCGGGTGTAATTACAAAAACTGCAAGTTTCCATACGCATTCCATTGGCCAGAATTTCCGGAGGATAGCACAGAATAGTTCGTGCAACGCTTAATATCTTTCCTAATTACTCCGTCATTGAGAGTTTCAACTGTGTAAAATTTTAGTCGCTTGACAGGGGCTGATATGTAAATTTTGCTCGCTATACTGTATCTTTGTACCTTTAACTTGTAAATAGCTTTCACATTTGCAAACCTTAACTCTTTATCGACCATAGGGCTCTAGAGTCCCACTTCCTAAGGATGATGCTAGTTTATTTTTAAAAAGCTAAATGCAGTCTTATTTCATGTGTACATGAGGGTGAAGCCGTGTTCGTGCAAAACCAAATACAGCCGTATCTCTGAAATAACTTGGTTGCTCTAGGCCAGGGTTAAATACTATATATTTCAACCATGAATTCTAAAGAGGTCGCTCATGTGTAACGCTTGAAACATTTTTAAATTGCCTTCTGCTCATGTTTGATAAGATTTTGTTTTGCTTATGTTGATTTTAGCTCTGTATACTTTTGTGCTTGAGCTTTGTTTGAACTACGTCCAGTTCGCATTTCGTGATAATGGTTAGCTTATTGAAAACAGACTTCCAAGCGCGTCTGTACTTTCTTTTATAGAATCTGACTTATTTCGAAGAAGAAAAAATTAACCTTGGAGGATGTGTTTATTGAACTTAAAACTTTTGGAGGTGAGCTGATGTGAACAAACATCAATGAGATACTAAAGAACTGATCTGAGACCCTACTTTCATTCTTGTGTGTTACATTCCATCTGAACAAATAGGCTTTTCCTCGTCTGCCGTGACTAACACAAATACCTAACTCGACTAGTTCGCTTTCTAGCCTGCTTTCGTGTTCGTTCACTGAACAAACCATGCGGTGACGCGAGATCAACTGGACACTTGACAGTTGTGGAGGTGTGCTCGTCTGCTGGACTAACGACTGACTCACCCAGGTACACAACTTGGGTTCCACCGTGTGTCTGGACACGCTAGAGCAGGAGAACCTTGACGGTGACCCCTACCACTTAGGCTTCTTTGACTGCAGGGCGTCACCCCTCAGGACCCAGGTACTCACCCAACCCTGGTACTCGCCTAGGTACTGACCTAACCAAGGTGCCCACTCAGGTACTGACCTAACTAGTACCCACTCAACTCAGGTACTGACCTAACCAAGGTGCCCACTCAGGTACTGACCTAACTAGTACCCGCTCAACTCAGGTACTGACCTAACTAGTACCCGCTCAACTCAGGTACTGACCTAACCAAGGTGCATACTCAGGTACTGACCTAACTAGTACCCACTCAACTCAGGTACTGACCTAACTAGTACCCACTCAACTCAGGTACTGACCCAACCCAGGTACCCACTCAACTCGGGTACTGACCCAACCCAGGTACCCACTCAACTCAGGTACTGACCCAGCCCAGGTACCCACTCAACTCAGGTACTGACCCAGCCAAGGTGCCCACTCAACTCAGGTACTGACCTAACCAAGGTGCCCACTCAACTCAGGTACTGACCTAACCAAGGTGCCCACTCAACTCAGGTACTGACCTAACCAAGGTGCCCACTCAACTCAGGTACTGACCTAACCAAGGTGCCCACTCAACTCAGGTACTGACCTAACCAAGGTGCCCACTCAACTCAGGTACTGACCTAACCAAGGTGCCCACTCAACTCAGGTACTGACCTAACCAAGGTGCCCACTCAACTCAGGTACTGACCTAACCAAGGTGCCCACTCAACTCAGGTACTGACCTAACCAAGGTGCCCACTCAACTCAGGTACTGACCTAACCAAGGTGCCCACTCAACTCAGGTACTGACCTAACCAAGGTGCCCACTCAACTCAGGTACTGACCTAACCAAGGTGCCCACTCAACTCAGGTACTGACCTAACCAAGGTGCCCACTCAACTCAGGTACTGACCTAACCAAGGTGCCCACTCAACTCAGGTACTGACCTACATAGTACCCACTCAACTCAGGTACTGACGCAACCGAATGTTGCACCCTTTGGTAAACCCTGAACCATCAACCTATAGTTGAGCTGCCTCGATTGACCACTTAGGCACTCAGGCACTCAGGTAGCAGTTCGAGTTGAGTGGAATACTGCCCGCGAGAACGACACACGTCTGACATTTACGACCCCAGGTATTGACTCGTTTGACTTCTTGTACTGCACATTTTGTCGCACTGTGACCACTGACTCGTCCCTTCCTTGTACCTTCACTTATGACTTGAGAAATGGCCTCGTCTAATTCTACACTGCACGACTCTCTTCTTACGATTCAGCACTAAAAGCCTTTGTTGTTTCTGGGGGAAGAGTCGTCCCCCGCATAGAACGCTAGATCGGCTCCAGGAATCAGCTTTTCTTCATATTTGCTTCTCATAACACGCTGTGTTTGCTTCCTGCGGCGTAAATATTTTCCATGCTTCTTGATGCTTGCTCTAATTGATAACCCTTTGTACGGGGACGGCTGTATTTCACTTCGACCTGGTGGGCACAATTTCTTGATGCGGTACTAGCTACTGTGGCTAATACTAGGTAATGCGGTGTGCGTTTCGGACAACGACAGTAATCTCCATCAACTAATTTGGGTAGAAAATTTGATAGGTATGCTTCGTTCCAATTTATTAACTCAGATCGCTGCAACATTCATTGTTTGAAAACCTACAGCAACCCGTAAAATCGAACATTGAATAACAAGCATCAATTTGCTTGGCTTTAATACCATGAATTGGTAAATGATGTATATCCGAATAAAATGTCAGAGCTATTAAACTCATTATTACATTTGATAGGAATTGTCTAGTTTTTGAGGAGCCGAGTTTCGGTAAAGTAGATTTGCACAGTCCCACCTATAAAAGGAACTCCTACTGTGTGCTTAGTGGCATCCCAGCACACAAAAGAGGTGCGATTACTTGCATCTTCATTTTCGCTATCCTGGAGTAACGGACGCTTTCTTTGTTTACTTCTTCATGAATTTTTATTCCGGAAATCAACACCCAATTATTAAAACATTTCACCCATTTTTGTCGCTCATTTTTGCGCTCGCGTTGACTAAAGGAATTAAATGGACCTAAGTCGCGACTCGCGACCGGTCTTGCTGCGGTGTGGTCGGACGAGTGCGCCGTTATGTTGGTGACGTTTGAGCATGACCGTCTCGGTGCTGTAACTGTGGTTTTGGCTCCTGCTGACGACTCGTGTATAAACAACCTGTGTCTTGATTATGAAACGCACTGACCTATTCTATTGACTCTAAATATCCGTACCTCTCCGTCGGTGCATTGCTGACATAATTATCTTTTTTCTGTTATTGACTTTTTGTTGTCTTCGTTCTAAGAGCTGATTTATTCCAAGTCATTTCTCACGGTATCGGTTAATATGAATCATCAGGACGTTATTTCTTTCTTACTTGAGTGTACTGTGGTATTGGTCACCTCGTGAATGCACATCTCGCCAACTGTGAACACAGTCTGGGATCTCATCTTCATATTGGTGCCTCTTTCCGTGCCATAATTTTACTCTGGTGTCTTCACAACGGGCGCTTTTGATGACCTCTTTCCGTGTGCTGCAGCTGCGCAACAACGGCACTGTCACCCATCTCTGCCTCGACACTCTGCAGGCCAACGAGAAAAAGCCCTATGACATTGGCCTGTACAATTGCCACCCCTTCCAGGCCGCGTCTCAGGTAAGATCTACTGTACTCTCCCTTCAGCCAGGTCGCAGCTTCTCCTCATGCAGGTATGTGAACTTCTTCCACCTTCAGGATTTTGTAATGCACCACGATCTTGCGTCGTGTTCGGTAATTTTAGTGAAAGATTAATCCTGGAAGTGCGAATTTATTTTTTAAATGAACGAAGTATTGCATAAACAGTCGTTCGTATTTGGTGCACTTGCGTGCACGTTCATTTTTCACCCTAATTTTTGGACGAAACAAATGAGGGTTTAGGACTAAACTATTTCAAGTGAAACGTGAGAATCCTAACCAGTGGTTCAAGTTAAGACAAGGCAGTTCAACGATGCGAGGACCAGTGTCTTTTCTGAAGGATACTTCGGTCTTAAGTTCTTTGTTGTTTCGTTCAAAATATTAGTAAACGTACTCACAAATCAATATAGTGGGAACGAATATTCTATCATTACTCCGTTCATTTAAAAGTATGTTACTCCATGTAGAGTTCAAATGTGTTTGTAGTTTTTCTGCTAATATTTCGTAAAATGGCGTAGAATGTGGCGTCAGGAGCGAGCCAAGCGGCCCACCCTTGGGCTACGGCCGCGCACTGCGGGTGCTGGGCCAGTCACGCACAGGCACCCTAGTGGAAGTAATGTGCCTGTGAGGTGTAAAATAAGTCGGAGACTTTCTAGTATTACTATTGCCTGTGTTCAGTGGCCATTATTACTAACACTTGATGATGAACTGAAGGTCGAAATGCCCATTTTCAATATTTCTAAACCTATGCAACTGGAATCAGTATTATTGTTCCTCCTTGTATCTCCTCCCGCGTACAGTTGGCTGCAGTAGACATGTGTAGTCTTGCTGTGCATTTTGAAGACATCGGACTCTTCGAGTCGAGTGCGGGTCATAAGCTCTTATCGGGGAGGCGTGCATAAGCTAGTCAGCTGCTAGTGGCTGTCCTCGTCAAACTATTAGAGAACGTGATAGTTTTTCCGTAGTTGTAGGGGTGGCTACTCGCCGCTGACTCAGCGACGATTTCTGCTGCAAATTTATGTGAAGTTAATTGTATAGTTAGGTAGTTTTTATGTATTTTTAAATTTTTTTCCTTTATGGAGGCGATTGCTTCGTGCTAACAAAGATTATTTTCATCTTTCTCAGCTATTCGTTTATAGGGTGTTCCATAAAGAGCATTGAATTTGAATAGGATAACACGTTTGTTTTAAATTTGAAGAAGACGTGCCTTTGTTATAGTTGCTATCTCTCTATACAATATCGCCAGCACTATAATAGAACCTCTCATTTACGGACGTAACGCGTTAACGCACATCGGTTGCAATGGACAAAATCTGACGGTCTGAATCGATATTCCATTACATGGATTGTTCGGTGCGAAAATACCGAATAATTGCATGCGGAATATTGAGTAACCTCTCCTTTCAATTAGTCCGTTAATAAGGTTAAGGTATATTCTAATTAACGATTTATAATTTGATTCTCCGGTGCATAGCGTTGTGGACCAAGTGCAACTGAGACACGCGTCTTCATACTGGAGCCGTGCGATTTAAATTCGGCGTCCTTTATGAAATGCCGCATAGCTTGACTAGAGGGCTAGTTGACTTGAATACGATGTCTGTTTTATTTGAATATTTCATTTATGTGCGTGTCTAAATTCATTGTAGCAGCTTCCCGGTTATTTTGTCGATACTTAGTTTCGGTTTCCTCCGTTGACATACTCCGCCGGAAATTATTTTCGAACAAAACTCACGAATTTGGGAATTTTCAGGGGGGACGGATACCAACGCACATTCTATTCTTTTATATATTTTTCTTAATAGCGGCATACTTCCCTTACGTGAACATCTGTTGTATTCTCCCAGTCTATTTCAGTTCACTTAATTTTAGTCTTTGTCCGTTTCAGCCATTTCAATTTGGAATTTTTTCTAACAAGTTTTTGACTGGTACACCTTTACACCACCGGATAGCGAGTGTCGAAACAATCTAAAATGACCANGCCCCTTTCCCCCCCCCCCTCCTTTTTCATTTCAAGTACCGTAGATGCCAATAAAAATATACGAAATGGGGATCTAGGAATTTCAGGCACACGGGATTCCAAAGCACGCAAATAGGGATACCGAAGGAAGCAAAGTAGCGCTCTCGAGGGATTTGAGATACCGATTGGCGTATTTGAAACACGACCTCCTCCGCTCTCAGTACATGTCGCTGTCGCACACCGGAGAGCTCCGGCGCGAGGACGTGTGTGCTGAGGTGAGCGGCGAGCGACGCGTCAGGATGAACAAATGTTCCGGCAACAAGGGCGGCCAGGAGTGGGTCATGACCAAGGTGGGTGTGGGGGCCTGGTCAGGAGTCGGTCATGACTAAGGTGGGTGTGGTGGGCGGCCAGGAGTGGGTCATGA
>VOMN01006124.1:0-10090 GCA_014899125.1 Orchestia grillus | reverse complement strand
ACGCCAAGGCGCGACAGGAAAAAATTTTCACCAATTTTTTAACCCCTTTATTTGAGCTCTCCGGATCGCACCGCACCTGGTGTGCCGCCTCGTCACTGTTATAGTTGGGAATTAGTAAATTACCGTTGAAGATATAGGAACGAAATGTGGCTGCATGTAATTAGAGGTAATAATGAAGGGTACCTGAACCATTACGACCCAGGCAGGTACTTTATTCGGTCGCCTTGGATAGCTTGGATTTAGTTCGGTGTGACCTGACCCGGGTCACACTAGCGTGCCGCCTTTTAGTTAACCTTCCTTTCCTAAAAAATGCACTCCGTCTGCAGAATCGATCCTGGGACCTCCCGACTAAGAGGCAGCACGCTATCACTTGCGCTACGGGGCCCCGATGCGGTTGAGAATTACATTTTCTTTCGCATAATATCATACGCTTTTATGCACACAGAAGCCCTCGTCGCACCGATGATGTCAGCTTCGTAAGGACCGTCCGTGTGAAGGCAGCTTAGGCAACCAGGCACATCAGACCGACCTCTGCGCGCCTCTACACACAGACACACTAACATACGCGTATAACATGATGGACGTGAAAAACATACCGGCACGGTCGACTGATAACACTATATACAAAAATTTTTCCTGTAGCTTCTCTATCGTTCCTGGTGAAACCGATAATTTCCTATTTTTGTTAACTGGTAAAAGACAAAAACAATTTCATGTTAGAACTGAGCTCTTGTGGTCCGGTCAAGGAACTTTTTCTTAAATTTTCCTATTATCATTAGAATACCAGTAGTAAATATAATACAAGTCTGATACTACGGGAAAGTTAAACGGGTTCAAAAGGAATAACGGGTATTTTGCGATGTTTTGCAACTAAATGGTTATGGAAATAAGCACTAAATTGCCAGAAACATGAAACATAAAATAATGTCTCCTCGCCAGTCACTAAGCGAAGGCTCATCGTGCACGTAATGCGTCAGTAATGGTGATGGCACAGGCAGTGCCTTGAGAGCGCGCACCTCTCGCCACACAGCCACCAACACATTACGCATGTCACCAATAGAAATCGCAGCTTTGTTTCAATCTACACAGTCGGTCGGCCATTAACAGAGCTGATTGGAGCAATCAGTGGAGGGTCTAAGCCAATCGGGTTTGTTTGCACCACAAATCTGGGAACAACGGAACCATGACGGTCACGAACACCTCTGAGACATGGCATGGAGGCACTCTGATCAGCTCCACGGCAAGGGAACTTCCATTTGAAGGTCTTCTCAATACGCTGTTTCATCCCGCTTCTTAACCCTGTACTGCTCTATTTATTCGTTAATTAATGGATTTCTTTAAGTCACATATATAAGAATAGGAAATCAATCTATTTTTACATGTGTATTTTCTGTATTATATTTTCTCCAAAAGGCTCAATAGGGTTTGATTGGGCACAAAGTAAATCAAAGCAGTCGGACAACACTCTCTGATGAAAGGCTGGATTCTTAATGAAACAAACACATCGCGCACGTAGAAATATTGCATCGAGTGAAACGAATGCGGTTGGTGGAGCAGTGAAGGGCGGCTAAGTGGTACACTGACATAGGCGATGTTCGACTATTTTTTAAGGGAACTGGAGGAAGGGTTTTGAAAGGACTAATTCAAGACATTTTAAGGTGCATGCTTCTCCCCATTCAAAGTGACTACTGCTCATTTCTTCGCTAAAACACTAGTCCCAAGCATTAAGCACGACGGTGCGACACCCCACAAACCCACAATCCTAAAGAGACACAAAGAAGGCCCGTGAATCGTTGACTCTAGACAGCAATGGTCAATGATTTATGGCATAACTTAATGTTCAAATGTGTCCTCGCTCGCACCTGATCCGAATGACTCCATAGAGAACGTGGTCTGGGCCTCCGGTGGAGCTTTGACCGAGCCAGACGAGCTAGACGTGAGTCGCAAGGAAGATGTCGATCGTGGTTTGGAGCATTTTTTTTTTACTTTAAGAGTAGTTCAATTAAATTACGGCTTACGACAGCCGAAAATGCCTGAAGAGTTCACCGATTCTTGCCGTGTATGAGTTTTTTGTCGCACACTTTTTGTCTTGCGCATTTCGTAGACAAATTTCTTTATAGACAGAGAGAGCATGATTTGTGGCCGAGACGATCGAAGGCGCTTCAGCAATGGCAGTGAAACAATGAAATTGGGAGTTTCTTTTCCAACCTTTCAACCTTACGAAGTGCTATATACGCGTATGATTAGCAGCTTCCTATGAGCTTTAACATGCAATGAACTAGAACAATGAAATTGAGATTCAGAAGGGCGACGGTAGTATTGTGAATCGACGACAGGTAGGGTGGTAGCTGATTCTACATGGCACGCTGAGATGGGAAAGATGGAAAAAATCGACAATGCAAGCTTACATCGGTGACAATTTTTCGTAACTATTCCAGAGAATCGGCTTTTAGAAACACAAAATCCAGCGGGTAATTTGACTAATATATTAGTATGTTTTTAGCTAAAAAGGGCCGATAATGTCCCAACGAAACCGTGGCTCTAACACAACGAGAGCGTCAGACCTGGGAGGGAAAGACGGGAGACGCTGTAAAAAAATGTTTCATCGAGAAGTATTCACGACCCTGGGTTCTCGAAAACACACGTCATTCCGACTAACGCAAGCTTGTTCCCTTAGTCATTCTCAGCGACAGGAGAAAAAGCATCGGTCTAGTCTTAGTCATTGCGTGAGCATTCACTTTGCCGTCTAGAATGTCAGGCTCGGTGACTTGCTTATGTGAGTTGAAGGAAGGCAAGTTGTTTGGTTTGAGCCACATTAGTTCAGACCAACTTTGGCCCAGACCAACCTTAGCCCAGACCAACTTTGTCTCAGACCAACTTTGGCCCAGACCAACCTTGGCCCAGACCAACTTTGTCTCAGACCAACTTTGGCCCAGACCAACTTTAGCCCAGACCAACTTACTTCGGATACAGACAACTTTAATTATAAATCTTAGCGGTCGGTCCATGAGGCAGTGGTTGAGTTGGCGCAAATCTTGCCTCGGGATCCACCGGCTGCCGGCAATTCCCGATCTCGTTAGAGTAAAGCGACTCAAAACTACTTCACGCACGACCAAAACACGAAATATTCTGCCGATGTTCGTTGTTACATCGTTATAATATAGCCGCTCATTGCAGGTTAAAGAAATACTAGCAATGTTCATGAGGAGCCCAAGCTGCAAACAGTAAAGAAAAATGCAACAATGTTACAAATGCTGAAGCTGTGCCTCATAAAACCTAGATGCTGCAGCAACGCCGCCAATGTCCAGAGTAACTAGACTGACCAAGAAGACGGGCCCTCGACTTCTTACTCAGAACACGCTGTGCCATGGTCACTCATGCACGAACACATGCACGTACACATACATGAACACGAACTCATACGAGAGCGCGAACACATACACGAACACACGAGTCGTACGGCGGTTTTTACGACTATGCAGGCGTGTGTGTCAGCTGAGTCACGATATGACAAAGACGCACTCTGTAGTCAAGGAACTCTTACAGTCACAGCACGACTGTGGAGGCATGAGCGGTAGAAGTGCGTTCCAAAATACGCGGGCTACACGAGATAGACAATTTTACGGTAGTACCGTTGACAATACGGTAGACAATAATGACGGATCCAACTCGCACCATCTTTAGTACGCACTGATGGAAGCCAACACGGTTGGTTGCGAACTTCTCTGACCAGGAACAGTTGTCTGAACATCTCTGCATGAGGTTACGCGGAGGAAGGAGACTCGCGTGTTTTGGGGGCCTATTTCACATAAATACTGAGCGCATTTTATTGATGTTTCGGTGTTAGCATCGTTCATTTAATGCTTGTTTATTTCAAGTGCACGAATGAGCAGCGTGGTCCTCGCGTTGCCTAGATACTCGGCAGTGAAACGAGCCCTCGTCCTGTATACGAGGCAAGGCATGTCTGTGTGTGTGTATGTGTGCGAGTTGCACTGTGACTGTTTCTGGTCGTGCAATAGCCAAGTTGTACAGTGATCCTTGCACCGTAACAACCAAGTCGTGCTGCTACTTCATTTCTTGCGCCGTAACAACCAAGTCGTGCTGCTACTTCATTTCTCGCTCCGTAACAACCAAGTCGTGCTGCTACTTCGTTTCTCGCGCCGTAACAACCAAGTCGTGCTGCTACTTCGTTTCTCGCGCCGTAACTATCAAATCGCGCCATTACCTTGCTTGTTGTACAGTAACAAAGTAACGACCCTGCAGTACCTTGTTTCCCGTAGAGTAACAACCCTGCTATGACGCTACCACCACCAGTTGTACCTCGCTCAGCCGTGCCTTCCGTCTGAACACCTTGGGGAGACGTATTATGCTACCACCACCTCTTCACGACCCGCTGCAGTTGTTGCACGCTA
Organism: Orchestia grillus; assembly: GCA_014899125.1. Classification (NCBI taxonomy): domain Eukaryota; kingdom Metazoa; phylum Arthropoda; class Malacostraca; order Amphipoda; family Talitridae; genus Orchestia; species Orchestia grillus. The sequence goes on along the minus strand of VOMN01006124.1, from coordinate 5,678 downwards.
ACATGTGGGGCGGCATTCATGTGTGCGGACAATCAATGAATGTACGCAATGAATTACCTCTCGTTCACCCCCCCGAGTCCCACAAGCCCCTCGGGGCCAGAGAAGAAGGGGGTCTCGGGAGTGCCCCACGCAGCCCTGGACTGTTCGGTGATCATCGATTTGTATGGGGGCCATCGTGCTGTTGTGACGACTGGCGGACTCAAGGTGGTGCTGCATCAAGGTTTGTGCTTCGAGATTATAGCTGCACCTGGGATCCTGTTTCCTCAGTGTTCGAGCTGCATCACGATTCGAGCTGCATCACAATTCGAGCTGCATCAGGATTCGAGCTGCATCACAATTCGAGCTACATCACAATTTGAGCTACATCACAATTCGAGCTGCATCACAATTCGAGCTGCATCACGATTCGAGCTGCATCAGAGTTCCCTCTCCATCCGAACTCTAGACGCACCAACAAACACACTCCAGATCACAACACTGCGAGGCACAGCCAGACGCGCTGTCAGAGGCAGCTGCAGCAGACGCAGCGGGCCCAGGAGCAGGAGCCCCAGCCGTGCAGCATGTGTGAGCTCAGGGCTGCCTTCCTTCCTTTGGTTCCACGTAGCCTATTTACGGATGCGCACGTGATGGACTCAAAATTTCGGTCGCTCGCTCCCTAGAAGATGCGCTCTGCTAAACGGAGTGCAGACCTGGGTGTTGAACTAATGGAGGACGGTTCATGTAGTCCACTATTTACCTCACTTGCAGTGCGTGTGTCTAGTGTACAGTTGTGTGTGTGTGTGTGTCTAGTGCACGGAGCAGTGGACAAAACCGGTCAGGCCGGTCGTCCCCCACGCACGGTGCAGAGGATGACTGCTTTGATAAATCACACAGAAAAGCACACGGTGCATTGCCTTCGATGCAGGATCCGAAGACGAAGGCTAAATTAGGCTAAATGCAGCGAATGTTTCGCGCGTCACACGACGCGCCTGAGAGCGTGCGTCTCAACGCGTTCAAGTTTTCCTAAGGGGAGTTCGCACGGCGGGCGAACGAACTGGATTTATAATGAACTCGAACCCTCGCCTTGGAAGGTTTTCAAGTTAGGCTATCTTACTTTCTAGTTTACGTCAACGTTACTTTTCCCTGCGAGAAAAGGTGAACGCCTCGGTTACAGCACCGAAAACAATTATCGATAATAGTAGCTTTCAATGTTATAATACTATGTCATCATTACACTTTTTTGATGCTGATCATCAAAATTCAATAATAATAGCATGCAATTACAGCAGTCCCCATAGCATGCAACAGACAGACCTAAGTTGCCATATTGCCTATCCTACGATTCTGAATGGAAATGTTATTCAAGATATAGCAAAGAGCTCAGAAAAATCAAAGCTGCCTCATCTAGCGTCACACGAATAAGGAATTATAACAGTGAACAAACTCTGAGATAAATAAATCTAAACCTGTAGCTGCGAGAAACGCTTAACCTCTATTATTTTAATCATAAATCCCTTCTAACGAAGGTAGACAACCATGGTACTCTTGAAAGTGACAAGTTCTTTACACATAACCTGGCTAAAGAAAGTTATTTCCAAAAATCCTGTAGAAAAAAAGACATCACGGTGTTAAGACGACGCTGAAATAAGTACCGCATTCCGACGCCAAGCGGCCGCATTTTCAACCCTCACGAGCGAGGCGTTCCAACGGCTGCCATCGACGAGGGGGTGTCTCCATACGAGTCAAAGGTGTGACAAACACTCATTGAATCTCGTCTAGCATCTCTATATGTTTGACAACAGAATAAACAGAATCGTGAGCTACATGACATTTCAACCAATTAGGAACCAATATTCCTTGTCATAACACTCACTGGAAAGCTATTTACGTATATAAAATTCTTCGTCATCTCCTTAATGGCATTGGGCAGCAATCACAAGCCCTCGTCGTAACCTGTACTGTACCAGTCACGGGTGTCTCCTTGATAAACGATGTCCTCCCTGAAGCCGTCGTTGCTCAAGGTGTCCGCGCGTAGGCGCCGGTGGCAACTCGTTTTCGTCGGTCACGCTTTAATTCCTACGGCAGACCACAAGACCAAGACGACCCCCACGACACGTTGCAAGAAGAGGTGCAACTCCGATTTACCTGCGAGTCTTCGTCGCTGCAATGTGTGAAAACCAAAGAGTAACACATCGAGCAGCGATAGCGTCAACTCTAAACGCCGAGCTGGGGCGCCGCAAGTGGTCGCCAACGTGAAGCCACTCTTCCCGATCGTGAGCTACTCGAGACGTGGCATCCCGCATCCAACTCCGCATCCACCTCCGCATCCACCTCCGCATCCACCTCCGCATCCACCTCCGCAATCTATGGTGCACAGACGAGCTGAGTAACTTGCGCAATTTCGGTTGCATTCTTGTATTTTTACAGCCGGGTGACGCGTAGCTTTTATTTACTTTTAGAGTATTATCGTTTTGACAATGAACACCATTTGAGCCTATGTCTTGAAATACTGTAATTAATGATGGCGCGTTCCGATAGGCTATGTGCGACACAAGTTCCAGGAGTTGTAAGGTGTTAAGACGGGTTTGTCATATCATGTGACCACGTTGATTAAGTGGGATTCTCCTTGCATTTGTTTGTATGATGCGACGGATATATTTTGATTCACTGTAATTTAAGAATTCTTTAATTAAGTATTCCTTTTGACCTTCCCCGGGCTTCACTCTCTATCTGCAAAATTTCATGGCGCAGAAAAGCCCTTCTCAACGAAATCATTTGCTACCTTAAATTATCCCCAATATAATCACATTATAGCTCAAATTAATCGAAAGAAAATATCGCTCTAGTGCCTTCAATTCACTCGTGCCTCTAATTAATGCTCACGCTGCCACTCAAAATCAATGGATGGATAAAATTAGATCTTCATGCTGCTGAAAATCCCAGCATCCCAATTTGCAACATGACATAATAATACCAGAAAGAAAAAGCAACATACGAGCGTAACACATGCGGTGGCAGAGGTCGAAATATTTCGTGAACCATTTCTGGGTTTCGTGGAAACGAGATAGCGAAACACATCGCTGCAAATGTATTCAGTTCGTTTAAGTAGAAAATATCCTCCTAACGAGGAAGGACATAACAACAGGTCGAGGTGACAATGAAATGAGACACTTACGAGACTTAACAAAACACTCTTCAACATTAACCGCAGTTTGTTACAAAAATTGCTCTAAAAAAGTATCCATTTAAAGTTGTAGGTATAGCCGACATAAGGTATACGTGTGCGACTCAAAATCTCGGCCAAATAAATAAAGTTCGGAAGAATTCGAAATAAAGTTTTCTGCGTATGCACATAAGTATAGCCATGCCTGGGTCACACGTGCATTTTCACAGACCGACACAGTTGAGCTACGCGCGTGTCTACGTCGACTACGCGCGTAGTCGACTACGAAAAAATCAGACGACTCTTTAGATTAGACAGACGCGTATCCTGACTACGAGATCGAATGACTCACAAGCCAAACGATGACGCAAATCGCCGTGACAGTTTGCGTCATTTCACGACCTGTGCTATCACATGCCATGGCAGGCGAGCCATTATCACCGCTCGCCATCAGCTCATGAGCCGCGCCCTAAACGCCGTTGGCATCGTAAGCCAGACGTCATGGCTCCATTAGGACAGCTCTGAAATACGGCTCCATTAGCGAGCTCATGCCCCCGTTCAAATAAACCAATCATTTTGACCTCATATTGGTGTAGCAGTGGGTGTATATGGGACAGGTGTTGTGTAACATTGGTATTTGTATGACCATTTTTTGCACAATTTTGGTTTCCGATGACCTTTTGAGGGGCAATGATGCAGTTTTCTTGCGTTCAGTTTTTACAAGACTTTTTTCGTGAAATACGATACCCAAAAAGTGAATTCTCGCTGTGGATGACATTCGCAATCACAGCGAGACCAGCCCTTGCTCTGATGGGTCAGGAGAGACTGCGCATCGTTTTCCAGAGACCGCAAAATTATACTGAAGTCTTGACACGACTGATAACAGTAAGGTTTTCATATGCTTTGGCATCACATTCTGAGCACCACATTTTTTTAATCACATTCTAAGCACCCCAGTTTTTGAATCACATTCTTCATCCCATGTTTTGAATCGCATTCTTCATCCCATTTTTCGAATCACATTCTTCATCCCATTTTTCGAATCACATTCTTTATCCCATTTTTCGAATCACATTCTTCATCCCATTTTTCGAATCACATTCTTCATCCCATTTTTCGAATCACATTCTTCATCCCATTTTTCGAATCACATTCTTCATCCCATTTTTCGAATCACATTCTTCATCCCATTTTTCGAATCACATTCTTCATCCCATTTTTCGAATCACATTCTTCATCCCATTTTTCGAATCACATTCTTCATCCCATTTTTCGAATCACATTCTTCATCCCATTTTTCGAATCACATTCTTCATCCCATTTTTCGAATCACATTCTTCATCCCATTTTTCGAATCACATTCTTCATCCCATTTTTCGAATCACATTCTACATCCCATTTTTCGAATCACATTCTACATCCCATTTTTTGAATCACATTCTACATCCCATTTTTTGAATCACATTCTTCATCCCATTTCTTGAATCAGATTCTTCATCCCATTTTTCGAATCACATTCTGCATTCTATTTTTTAATCACATTCTGCATTCTATTTTTTAATCACATTCTGCATCCCATTTTTGTTATCATATTTTACATCCCATTTTTTTATTCACATTCTGCATCAAAACCGTCATCAAACTCTCCATCACATTCTATACGGCAGTCTTTGGATCATATTTTATACTACATCCTTCGGACTATATCTGCATCCTACTTTTTATCATATTCTTTGCTCATTATATGGTGCACTCCATAGAATTGTAGTGTTCTACAGTCAGGCCGGCTATATACCACTTAAACACGAACGCCACTCAACAAACACGAACGCCACTCAACAAACACGGACGCCACTCAACAAACACGGACGCCACTCAACAAACACGGATGCCACTCAACAAATACGGACGCCACTCAACAAACACGATCGCCACACAACAAACACGGTCGCCACACAACAAACACGGTCGCCACACAACAAACACGGTCGCCACACAACAAACACGGTCGCCACACAACAAACACGGTCGCCACACAACAAACACGGTCGCCACACAACAAACACGGTCGCCACACAACAAACACGGTCGCCACACAACAAACACGGTCGCCACACAACAAACACGGTCGCCACACAACAAACACGGTCGCCACACAACAAACACGGTCGCCACACAACAAACACGGTCGCCACACAACAAACACGGTCGCCACACAACAAACACGGTCGCCACACAACAAACACGGTCGCCACACAACAAACACGGTCGCCACACAACAAACACGGTCGCCACTCAACAAACACGGTCGCCACACAACAAACACGGATGCTACATAAAAACACTCAACATTAAGCAGAAATTTCATTCGAACCATGGACTTATTCGACAGAAATAACCTTCACTCCGCTCTCCACAGAGCAAACACAAGATTTAAGGGAAAAATACATCAATTTCAGCAAAGAAGCCGACGGCCGCAGCTCTGCAACACTATTCTTGACACACTCAACTGGACACCAAGCAGGGGAGTCGTGTG
>VOMN01006119.1:0-13460 GCA_014899125.1 Orchestia grillus | reverse complement strand
ATATAATGCTACATACAAGTTAAATGACAAATAGGAGCAAGATGAGCTATGAACATAAACTTGTATCACAGAAATTTCAGTTCATGCAGTCAAAGCTACAAACTTGTCCGTGACGAGTACGTAAGTCTATGAAAAGAGTTTTATGTTCAGTATTATCAGTTACCGTTTGAAATATCATTAGATTATCAAAATAACGAACACATGAATTACGCAGCAAGCCGCGGTAATTTTCAAATAACTTAACCTAAACTGTAAATAACAATGGGGCGCTAACAAAGATGCCAGCGTGCAGTTTCGTTCGGAACTATTCATCCCCCGAAACTTTTTATGAAATTCAAATCTTTCGTTCAATACTTGACCATTTTGAAAAGTAATTGTAAAAATTGTGAGCGTACTTCTGATTCTGAGGTAATCGCGATCGGAAGGTCTGAAATTTTTATTTCATTTTATAGACGTACAACAGAAATAGTAAAATTGATAGGTTCGAATCTATTCATGCCCCGTTCAAAGAATTGCTCGCAAAACACTTGTTAGCAATTACTTCATCTAATCGTTTAAAGTTTACTACAAGGTTTTTGCAAATATCCACAGGAATATTGGTCCACTCCTCTACGCTAAATTTTCCAATTCTCTAAGATTTCTTGGTTTGCATATGTTTACATTTTACCTTGAAAATTTTCACAAGTTTTCGATCGTGTTTAAATCGCAGCCCTAGCTTGGCCACTCGAGAACGCTCCCATAATTATCGGCCACCAATTTCTTTATAAATTTGACCGTGTATTTCGATCATTTTCGCGTTGAAAAATTCAATCAGGTCCAAGATGAAGTGCTTTAGCTGATTGTTTCACGTTCTCATTTAGAATTTTAATGGAATAACCATGTCTCATGAACCCATTCACCTTCACAAGTTTTCCAGTTCCATTGACTAAGGGGCAACACAAAATCATAAAATTTTCTTCTCCACATTTTACAGTCGACAGTGTTTTTTTTTGTTTGAAAGTTTCACTCTTTTCACCAAACAAAAGAACATTGCGGTAACAGAAGAGCTCAATTTTGTCTCGTCCGACCACAGTACGGATGACCAGCAACTTGGACCACCATCCAGGTATACTTTGACAAATGATAAACGAGCCCTAACACGCCTTCTCTCTAGGAGCGATATTTTTCTTGGCTTGCTACCTCGAGTCCCTCTTTCTTCGATGTTCTCTGAAGTGTGGATACTGAAACTTCAACGCCTGAGTTGCTTAGGCTATTCAAGATTGTTTTAGTTGGGGTTCTCAGGTTAATATGAAGTTGACGCATTAATTTTCTGCTCAGTCTTGGTGAAATCATTTGCTTCCTTGCCCGCTCTTCACGGTTTTTAATAGTATGAAACTTCATGTATTCCTTCACAATGCTTTGGATTGTTGATGCAGGCTCAACGCAATAAATTGTTTCGGCAATGCTCTGTAGCCTTTCCTACTCTCTTATGCATCAGTAAATCGTGATCTTAAATCAAGTATGAGCTCTTTCGTCTTGACAACGTTGGCTTGATTACGACGAAATGTTGTCTGGTGCAGCTTGAGGTTGCTTTTTTTACTTTAGTAGGAAAGTAACAACGACATTCTAGAACAATATACACTATTCCCTGAGAGGATTATTAGATAGACACAGTGTAGAAGTTACTAAATACATGTAATAATTGGGTTTGAATCCATAATTGAAAGGGTTGTGAATAATTTTGAACATGTCATTTTTCCTATTTCTGTTCAGTATTTCATGAAATCAAATTCATTCAGGAGCATTCCAATAGAGTTTGCTTCAGAAATAGTCTGGTAACTTTTTGCAATTACTATAGGTTAAAATAATTAGCCATTAAATGAAATGTTTAAATTTCATCGAAAATATGTCGAGTATGATAATTTCGGGTGTAAGGGCACATACAACTGAAAAGTAAGCACAGCTAGCAATTGATTTTGATTGAATAGTTACAGGTTATAGGTTTTTCACTCCGTATTTCTTTGGCGTCTACTTCTTTTTCCAAAATAAAAGAAAATGTACAATCAAGGAGATCGCGAAAACGTCTTTTCAATCCAAAAGCTTGCCAATGAGTGACATTAAGAAATAGAAAAGCTTCCCAGGGATACCCCACAGACCACGGCAACAATTTTTGGCATTGTGAAGCAAGAAGGCACGCGTATTGTCGAAGACAGTACATGTATGACAGACGTCAGCTGCACTACACACTGGTCGCTCGAGAATAAGCGAAAGATACAAGAAAATAAGCCGAGTAAAATGAAACTCCTCAGCCTCCAGCAAGCAGTTCTGATTCCGCAGTGAAAATCTAAGCCAGGTGCTCGAACAGCAAGTTGAGCAGTCCCTCCCTCCCGCGAGCCAGCCCACCTCTCCCAGGAGAGCATCAAGTCCCGTACGTTTGCTGAAAGACGTTCGACCGAGGGGCAGATGTGATAACATCACTGATGGACTGAAAACGCGCTTTTTTCATTAAATCGTGACAACTGACAAGCATCAGTCTCTTGTGAATGCAGTTCTTCGCGCTCTATGGATGATTTTTTTGTGCCGATGCCTTTAGCCTTCACTTCCGAGAATGTGATAAAACACTTGGGAAGTGCTCCCTCTACTTTGGAAAGGGTTGGTGCAGTCAGGAAAAATGTCCGTGTTTTGCTGTTTTTTATCGCAATTCGCTTCGTGTATGAAACAATTTAGTCTGGAGTGTGTAGATGCTGCAAAATTTACTGTCCTTGTTCAAATTCATTGATAAACAAAAACAAGACAGTTTCTATCAGAGGATATTTCAGGAGCATTCAAAGACGACCCGGAGAGCCTACTCAAATATGGAAAATGAAAACGAAAATAACGCCGTGAAAAGTCCGGATTGACTTAGAACGAACAGCAGTCCTACAATTAAGTACTACTCGTGAGATTCAAAGGTAGTCAGCCAGAACGTGGTGCCATCGAACACGTTACGACAACATTCCGTATCTGAAGAAACACCGTAGGCAAAATTTGGTCCAGAGCCTTAGAAAGCTTGTTCGATATAAAGGATGTTAAGGAAATATAAAGGATGTTTGGGAAAAGAGGTGCAAAATTTTACACTTACCAAGAAGAGGGAAACTAAATACTTTAATACACCGCTAGCTAAAAAATATAAAAGTACACCAAGCGAAAATTGAACCGGATGCGCAGGGGTCCCAGTGGTAATCAAAGGTTTCAAATAGCGAAAAAATCATCCTTCGTTGCTGGTGGAGCCTACAGTGTGAACTTGGCTCAGAAGCCTGCCAGGAACACTTCCTCGACTGTGTACGTAGGCACGCGACTAACATATACACAAGGAGAGACTGTAAATGATCGCGCTGGTTTTTGAAGAGTGTATGCTCGGGGTTACACGAGAATCTTAGTGAATTTCAGTATTACGCAGATCCTTGACCTTCGAGTTATTCTTGCAGACATCATAGGTGCACATTTGTTAATACCACCAGCACGCATCATGGAAGAACAGTCCACAATAAGTGGTACGCCTACCTCCAAACTCGAGTGAAACCCTCCACCAGCTCGCAACTCCAGATTAGGCTCAGCAGCCTGAAAGCCGGCCATCAAACACGTCTCTGGCTGCAATCTCTGCTTATTGGGGATATTCACGAGTCTCCCATCTCTCTTTTGCGCGTCTTTGAGGTCAACAAAACTAGTACCTCGCTGCTGCTGAAAGGACCTTCACACGATCAGTCTAAGTCTGACGACACGGTAGACACCCCAACATGGGCATCGAATGCTAGCTGTGGTCTCTATTCTGGAGTAGTGTCGGAAGGAACTGTTCAGTCCCTTGACTTCCGACCTGACAAGAATAGAGTAAAGTTAGCATTCATTGCCCATATTTGGGTGTCTGCCAGCACTGTCCTCAGACATTGACTGATCGTGTGAAGGGCCCTTAAAAAGATACCATCCCGAAGCCATGAAAAATGTAATAAGAGACGTCTCAGATATTTGTTCCATGTTCCTTCTGCGAGGACACAAACGTTCATGGCACGTAGTCTTCAAGTACCTCGCACGTTCTTTTCCACTTCGTCATGAGGTCGGATCAATGGAAGCGAAACACTAATCAACGTCGTTAAACTTTCAAGAAACAATACTTTAATTGCCTCGACATGATACAAATTCATACGTCACATTGAATCGTCCAAGGTGAAACTACCTCAAAGTAGCACACATTGCATTCTGGGAACAGCGAGTGCTCATGTAAAGCGAGACCAGCTGTAGGCAACAACATCCTGTACAAGTGACCGTATCCGTTATCTTTCCCTCCAGAAACCAATATCTACCTGCCTGTACAACACTTTAGCATGCTTCTTTTTATGAGCATTAAATTATGCGCAGAGAAGTGTATTTCACAGCGATATGTACTACTAATTAACTATTATACTGTATTATGTGACATAGGTTTCGTCAAATTCAACCACAGGGACACTACTACCCCTCACAGTTTTTTCAAAATACCGCTTACCAAATTGCATTGAAATACTGCCAGAATTACTGAATTGAATTTGATGAAGTACGTAAGCTGCAGTAAATAAATGTGCACGTGGTAGGCTAGACGGTAATGCGAACTGCCGCAACGCACGGGCTCTTCACAAGCAGACTGGAGAATTAAATGGCAGCCTTCTCGAGAGAGAGAAAAAGGGGCTTGTACTCAAACGGAATCGAGCGCGTGCAGAATATAAACTAGAGCGCAGAGAGTAAGAAAGCTGGAGGAGCTCTAATGAGGATCATAGAAGGCACGAGAGCACCTCAGAGATGAGCTGCTGTCTAAACAAGCAAACGATGCGGTGAGGGCAGGCCTATACACACACGGGCCTACACCCCACACCTGCCGCCGGGCGGAATCTTTACCTCCGCGCTTCATCTGCGCTGTAAACTGCACTTGTTCACAAAAATTGAATAGTTTAGAAGTTATGGCCCAAACACAATTACTTTTCAGTTCTAGAAAATGCGAACTATGAAGGCAAGAACGCTGTTGCTTCCAAATCAAGAGTGACTTGGAACATCCACATACATATCAAGATGACTCGACAGCCGTCACGATCATGCGCGGAAATGTGGTGTAAGTAGCCGACTCAGCTCCGTAAACTTAGCGTGGTATTGAGCGAGGAGTTTGGATTGATGAAGTTGTAAGCATCAAAGACGCCCTCAAAACGCGTATTTATATGACAAAGAAAGATATTGTAAGAAATAAACAAACAGAGAAGATTTACTAATTAAATGATTAGACATTCGGGTTTGTAACCCAGCAACAGCATTTTCAACAGCAAACAGATGCAATATTCATATCACACAAACGCATAATGCCTTAACTTATAAAATGAATGCGTTTCTTATGAAGTCTAGGAGTTGCGCACACTGAGCATCATTTAAATTGCGTTTTTATTCGTGCATAAAAAGGGAATTTCAGGCTGTGTGCGTAAATTCGACATACTACGTCGAAAATGCTCAAGTAATTAATTAAAAGAGAACCCACACTGCTTCCAGACCATCCAGACTTTCTAAGTCCTACTTGTACAAATGAATTTTTTCTGACAATTGGACTGCATTTTTAGAAATTGCGATTGGCGAAATAAAAACGCGTACAACGCTGATTTAAACTAAATTCTACTCTGATCAAAATTCACACGATAGGTAACTTACGGCTCAAGTTGTCCGGTCTTCAACTACAATAAATAAACATATTCTAAAACCTGAGCTAAGTTCTCACATACTGAACTACCGTATTGCTCGATGAGCACATGTTCCAGCGAGAGAAAACTCCTACAGGACCCGTAAAGCACTACACTCCTGACAAACTCCAGCTTTAGTCCACCATGGCAGAAGGAGTGTACAAAAAGCGCTGTAACTTCAACGGTAAGCCGCTGCAGACAGACACAATCGACTAATCCTCTCCTTCAAGAGCGGTTCAAGACCTTTCAGTGCATCTCCTCCTGAAAGCAGCACGTTGAAAACTCGGGGTAAAATCACCCACATTAACAGTGAAATTCATTTCTGTGAGGGGAGAAGACTGCACAACTGTTGAATTACGTTCTAGTGGCTTAACCTGTTAACAGTCACTGTCGACGTAAATTTACGTGGATGCCGTCCGTGTTGCATTCACACAGTCACAGTCGATGGCACACCGTATGAATTCACATGCTTTTTACCTGGGCATAGACCGTGTTGAGACTATCATGAGACTGTTAATTGATGCAGAGTGAACTATAAAAAGTTAACCGTACGTTGAATTGACATGATTGGGATGTTATAATGGATAATGCAGTTTGGTAACAATGATTTTATGGAGTAACTCTTTATCTATTAATGGTAAAAATTTACTTACATTTCCTAGCCAGGCATGGATACAGTAACGTTTTCAGTGGAAGCTAGTTAAGATATATTTGCGTAAGGGTGTCAAATAATTTACAATGAGATTTAAATGTAACAAACCATTTAATCAAGTTTTAATAAATCTCTTCACACATCAAAAATAATTTTTACAGATCATGCTGTAAGCATCATTTTTTTCCGCGTGTCCCCCATTTCTGTAAAAGCACACTTGAGCCTTTGATCTCATTGCTCTTATGATTCTTGGACCATCTGTGGATCTCTTTTCAATAACGACTTCATTCGCGATCCCTTCCCGCAACTGGTTGAAGTTTTCTCGTGGATTATAACATAGTTTATTTTAGAAATATGCCCACAGACAAATAGTTGCTCCATAAAAAGGCCATTATAAAATTGAACTCCCTATAAGAGCGTGTCTGAGTAACGTGACTTCAAAATACGGTCAACATTTTTTAGCGAGTCCCCTGTATGGTGACGCTGCGGCACTCGGGCATTGTTCTTATTACGCCAATGAAAAGCAACTGAAAATTGCGCCTCACGATATAACTTGCAAAGATTAGCGAAAAAATGAAATCGAGTCTATCGGTTTAAACGTTCAAAGGTGAATATATTTTCAGCCAATTTACCTAATTACGACAATGTAGCTAAAAGGGCTGAAAGGCTTCGTATAAAACTGGGGCATGGGAGCTAAACACTAACGATGTGCCGATTCCAAAATTTATGCCGTTGTCAATTCTCTGTTGTCAGGGCAAACGCACTCGCTAGTAACAATAAGTAAAACCTTCAATTGCAAGCCCGTTCCTTTCTTCCGTCATTTAAGGTCTATTTTGTTGTCATTCTACTTGGGCACAGGCGGCACCCCAGTGTGGCCAGGGTGTGAAGATTCAAACCTCGTCAAGGTAAGGTCAGCAAGCTCTCCGGCAAGAACTTGTTAAAGACAATTTTGAATATTCTTGTAGCAAATGTTTGTACTAGAGTTAAAAATATTAATGTGGATTCAGTTGTATCTACGAGATATTGCTTATTCATAGATTTTTTCCGGCTTTCGTGCAGGTTGGACTTTAGATTTGGCCTGTCAGGAGCCACACTGAGTTATAAATCACACCGGGAACCCTAAATTGTTCACATAATTTATATCCTTGTCATTTATTTTTTCGTATGGATAGTAAACTATGGGAATTCGTTCCCAATTCTGTTCGCTAGATCCCTATCCCAATTAATGAGCCTGGCTACTGATGTCTGCAGGTGCCGATCCTTTATTTAAAATTTTTATTCGTTGGCTAAATCTACGAATAAAAATTTTGAACTATTTTTCAGAGATTTTAATAAATAACTGATAAGTTACAATTATTATGAAGTTTATTAACCCATTATAATATTAGGCCACCTTGTTTGAGTGATGAAATTTTCAAACGATTGGAATGTTGAAAGTAATAAAATTTGTTAAGGGCTAATTCCATCAGAAAATACCTCGATGCTGCAAAAGGAGGAAATAATCTTCACAAACATTCTAGTCAGCACAGATCTTAACACGCGCTTTTCCAGTGTTAATGATGATTTTCCTCAGAAAAAATACCACCATTCACTGTGATGTCAACAGTAACGCCCCGCTGTGTGACGCAGTCAGCCCGTCGAGGCGGGACTGGCCCAGACGGCATTACCAGACCTTGCGTGAACACTCACAACCAGCGCGGGGTGTGCTCCAAAATACGCGACTACCGCTTTTTGTGGTCACGGAAAAAAAATTCAATAGATTCGTTGAATCAAAAATCTCCCGTACGTGCTCATATAACATTGGATTTATATAGCATAGTACGTTAATGAACACACAAACAGTTTTCATTAATAGCATAAGCATTATAAAAATACACAAAAACTATGCACAGGGTGTTCACGATAAATATGACCGTTCCAAAAAAAAAAGTGCTTGGCAGTGTCAAAATAACTTGATTAAAAATATTTACTGGTGCAATTATTTTAATAATGCAACAAATTTCACTCGGAAAACTACAACAAGCTCCGACCGCAGCCTCGACCTGGCTACGGAACCTGGAGCAAGCTGATTTTAGATTCCGTATACATATTGGAAGAGTCTCAAAAACTGCCTTAATTCTGCTGACCTTTTGTATTACTAGCACGGCGGCTGTTATCTTTCTCAACAGCGCCCTATACATGGTAGTAGATTAGATTCAGATCCAGGGTTTTAGGAGACAAAAAATTAGGATTGGTGAAGTCGTTCAAGTTCTCTGACATCCACCAGAGATGTGGCAGGGAGTTCGAGTGCTTTTGCCAAACATAAGGCCTACCATTGGCAACCCTTGTTTACCAGTGCTTAACTACAATGTTTAGCAACTCCACGTAGCCATCTGAATTTAGCCTGAGACACGCTTTGAAAAAGGTGCGGAGGCATCACATATCGCCCTCACTGGAGTTGCATCCGAAAACTATCACATGTTATGGAAATTTGGTCTGCAGAATACGAGGTGTATCCTTTGGAATTTTAGCTAGCCTTCTATAATTCTGATCGTTGCGTTTTCGATTTTGTAAAAAGTTTTTCTCATCAGAAAAGAACCAGAATTGTCTCTGGTTCAGCGGGATGTTTTACTTTGCTCAGAAGCTTCTTTGCCGTTTTCAGACTATTTTCTGAGGCCTTTTCTGCGAGCAGTTGATCTGTACGACTCTTGCATGAGTAGTAGCGAATGTCTTCAATGGGTGACAGTTTCACGGTATTAGATGAACCATACAACGCACGCACGAAAGACCGCATTCCGATGCCCGAGTTCTCGAACACTATTTTCTCCAAATATTTGATGAACTACCGTACGAACACAATCAGACGCTCAATCATGTTCCTTTCTACACGCCAAAACCTCATAGTCTCCAGTGTCATTCTCCTAGCCATTCCTGATTATTTCAAGTGTTCAAAAATACCGAGTAGCATCCTAAATCATTTTTATGACCGGCGCGGATCATCATGGTACAGGCCCCTCTCGCACTTTTTGGGGGGTTTCCAGCCGCCCATTTTCGCTGCCATTACGTATATGAATGAACTATAAACTAGCTTCTAAATGACGCATAGGAGTAAATTTCATCACCCAAGCTTCAACTTCCGTACGTACTCGTGTAAAATAAAATTGTTATGCTTGATAACACGTAGGGTTATCGTAGTAGGAAGTATACACAGTAAGCATCGTCAATTTTTATCCCTCGCCGATTCCTGCCAAATGTGCCGATTCTCGTCGATATCGATTAATCGGCACATTATTACTAAAAACATAGGAACAGTTCGAATTCCGTTACATTTGCTCGTTGGATAGTAGAGCTCGTCGTTTGTTTTAGCCTGCGAGCTGACTTATTCTCACGAGTTAACGCGACCCGACGGGACCAACCGGTAAACCACAGGTGAACTGGGCCGAGCGTCCTCACAAGGACCGGAATAATATTCCAGTATCGCGCTAGCAATGGTTCCACATTCCAGGGCTCCTCCGAGAGACGATGGAAAACTTTCTACAGCATTAACACAATTTTTACGACTGCACTCGTCAAATTTTACTGTATCCTCGCACTCTGTGCAAGTTTATGGCTATATACATAAAGATGAAGAGGGTGGGAATTCGTACTAATTTGTTCAACAAAAGACAGTACCAAATTTGATCTTCTGTGTGTTTATATACTTCTTTTACCCTTTATTGAAAAACCCTGTCATAGACAATATTAAAGTGACGTTGAACAATAACCCGACTACAAGCCTAAAGATAAACAAAATAATACCAAACACGCTACAGAACCAAAAACGGGCATATCAACATGATGAACAGAACACATACGCGGGGGATTCAAAAAGTTCGTGAAAAAAGTTTATAGCTAAAAATTATACGAAAAGATTTTGATCTCAATGCACCAGAACGTTCTTGTACCAACGTGTTATAACGTTTTCCCACATGAACTTTTAAATTAATGTTACAACGTGTTGTCGTCATGCTCAAGCAACATGGCCTCTGGCAAAATCGAGGCGAGGACGAACAAATTCATGGTAAAGCTTGGGTGGAAGAACAGCCAAATCATTGATTCTCTGAAACAAGTTAATGGTGACAGTGCCCCAAAAAAATCAGCAACCTACAAATGGATTAGTCGTTTCAGAAGTGAAAGAAATAAGCCTGAAGATGATCCCCGCAGTGGCAAGCGATCCATATCAGTTTCTGTGGAAAACATTGATGCTGCACGCGACCTCATTGAAAAGAGCAAGCAAGTCTCCACTGAATTAGTCGCAGACACACTCAACATGTGGGTTCCGCACACACAATTCTAGTGGACAGTTTAAGGCTGGGCAAGGTCTCCGCTCGATGGGTTCCTAGGCTGTTGCGCCCATACCAGCAGGAAACGAGGGCACATCTTTCCACAGAAACTTTGAACAAGTGCGATGAGAACCTGATGCTTTTCTGCAGATAATTGTGACCGGGGGTAAAACATGGTTTTACCAGTACGATCCCGAGGACAAAACTCAATGAAAGCAGCGGTTGCCCAGGAATGGAAGTGGGCCTGTCAAGGCAAAATCTGAGCATGAGGAACGGTTCAGACCGCTATCTTCTGGGATGCAGAGGGGATCTTGCTGGTTGACTTCCCCGAGGAGAAAAAACAACAACAATAGCTGCTTATTATAAAGGCATTTGAGAAAATTTTCCAAGAAAATCGCAGAAAATCACCCAGGGTGGGAAGCTGCAGCGGTGCGTCCTTGTCCACCACGACAATGCACCCGCGCACGGCGCTCGCCAGACACGAGTCCTTGCTACGCGAATTTCGATGAAAAATTATTCGACGTACACCTTAAAGCCCCAACTAAACCCCATCCGACTTTTAATTTCCAAACCTGAAAAAGTAATAGAGAGGTCCCCAGTTTCCATCAGTTGAAGATTTAAAAAGAGCTGCTTTGGCAAGGTTCAAATAGCACGACTCTCAGTTTTACACAGATGGACTTACAGGCTGGTCTCGCTGTTGGCAGAAGTGTCTACACCTAGATGGAGCATACGTCGAAAAATAAGCACAACTTTGACCGTTTTCTCTAACTGTCCTTTTTCCAAGAACTTTTTGAATTCCCCTCGTACGGTACACGACACACACACGGTGGCATCAGTTTTGCGCTTGCGGAACATGGGAGAAAATATCAGCTGGACCTCACCTGAACATGGCACGGAAAGGCTCAACCAGCAAACGAATAAATGATTCCATAAAACTACAAAAATCAAGTTAAAACTGTGAAAAATTGAAAGGTTCTATTTACATTAAGAAAAATTACATGTTTTCAACCTTGAGTGCCTGAGCAAATTCCAATTTTACAAGGGAGTTTACAAGGGAATTTCAGACGTCAACAAGCGGGCATGGAGAGACACTAGAGCTGCGTTTCTCAAACTTTTCCCCCTTGCGCTTAATAACAAGAAATAAGCTAGATACAATGATGTCTACGCTTCAGTAACGAAGAATATATTGTGGGTGTTTAGTAATATAACGTACATGAAATTAAATAAAAAAAAGTCAAAAGTGTATTAGCTTATCTCACTTGTTCTTGCGGTGCCCTAGGCGCCTTTTGCGGAACCTAAGAGGTGAGGGGAACCCAGGCTGAGAAACGCAGCACTAGAGGGTTCAGCCATCCTCCTCGACAAAACCCACCCATTGAGCAGCAACTGCCTGAGTGTAGAGCAGCAACTGGCGCAGTCAAATTATAGCCAACACAGTTAACCTTTCACGCTCAGGTGTGACTCTTAAAGTCACGCATAAATTTAACATTTCCATTACATTAACGGGCTAACTTTACATTTCAACATCTGGCAACGAAGGTAGCGCACCCACCACACTTAATCAATTCACGCTTTTGTTCATTAGAGCATGCAAACACCAAATGAACAAAAAGAGGTTGGTTCACTACGAAAACTAAATTCAGGGCGTGAAGGGTTATCCTGAAGTGTACACCACAGGTGTCCCTCACCTGGAACAAGAGGACTTCCGGCGCTTCATGTCGGCAGCATAGGTAGCCGTTGTGACTGGTGTCGACGACAGCGCGGCCGTCTTCGGAGTCGTTTTGTCCGGCAGACTCAGGTTTGCGGAAAGTAACACAGTTGTTGTAGCAAAAATATTTCTCGAGTCGACCTAAGCAAGTAACTGTATTACACTATCTGGAACGATGGATGCGTGATTAGGGATTCTTCCGACATAGATACAAAAAGCACTTGAGTTTCAACACTAAAGCCCAAAATAGAAAAGGATACAGTTTATCGAGTGATTGTGAGAGTGTTTTTAAAATACATGAATATACACACCCACACATACACAATTATAGGTGTTTCCAGGTACCCATGAGAACAAATCCTAGATCGATTGGGAGCTCATCGAAGGAGCAAATTGACTTCCGTCGCCGGAAACGTCAATTGCGCCTGAGATGGGCGAAAAAGTTCTCCAAATTTCCGCTTGACTTCGATGAAGTTATCTCCCCAAAACGGTTCATAAATGAGGACAAGGGAGCACATTTGCTAGCTGAGATGCACCGACAAGAAAGTCTACTGGTGGGTGAGAATACGCTGTAGTACCTTCCCTCTATATCGCAACTCATTCACATTTACGGCCCTTGAATTGCTCTCCATTTCATATTTACGGCCCTTGAATTTAAGTTTACCAAACTTCAATTTTGATACGTTCTTCTCATACATGACAATTGCGATTCGTTAACTTCATCTCAACTGTGGCACGTTCCTTACATCGCAAATGTGGTACATTTACTGCTCATCTAACTAAGCTGTACATGGGAGAATAGATTAGCGAAGTTAAGGTTACGCATCTGTACTTTATTTTCTCCGAACTCTGTGCTCCCCGCAGCCTAAACTTATTTGGATATTTTGTTTATATACCTGTTTTTAATGATTAGGATTAACGATATCAGGACATACGTGAAGATAGCTGCAGCAAGAGCAACACGGTCCATAAATGGCCGAAGCCAACAAACAAAAAGCGAAAATCCTCTGGTCGGAAATGGAAAAACCTAAACATTGAAAAGATAATTTTAGACCTTTATGTTATGTACAACATATTTACCCTGTATTTCTAGGCAG
>VOMN01006118.1:0-10586 GCA_014899125.1 Orchestia grillus | reverse complement strand
ACCGAAACGATTCCTAAAAAAAGTAGCTTCAGAAAGATTGATGTGGATCGCCCTGAAACCTGCCATGCTATTACAGGCCACTGCTTGTCCCGTTTTGGTACGAGGTAGGAAAACAAGAGACAAGGATTTCCTTCAGTGAACTGTATTCAGTTTTACGTCAATGTCGGCAACGGAAACGTCGTCAAGCTCACGTAGATTGACAGGAGCTGGATCGCGCGAACACGACGCAGAACAGGAGTTGGACCGCACGAACATGACGCAGAACAGGAGTTGGATGGCACGAACATGACGCAGAACAGGAGTTGGACCGCACGAACACAAGATAAAAACTCGGTCTGACCTGAACACACGTCCGCGTGCCGGGACCGGTCCGCGGACCACTATTGCAAGTACCCTGGCCTATCCTACGTCCCCTGAGAAGAACAAAAACGAGGTCTACACAACTAAAAACTAACTGCACGACTAAAAACTTACTGCANCAGAACGTGTAGCTGATATAACAGCGAGTAGCTAGGGCTACCCATACCCAATGGTGCTAAGGACGGGCATAAGGACGGGATTTCAGCTAGGAGCCAAAAAAAAAAGACAAAATACTAATCACGAGAAACATGTTTTTGAAGGAAACGAAACGTTAACATTTGTTCACATGTTACGCACCTAGGTGCATGCATACTCACCCTAGTTTTGAGAGAAATAGAAAGAAATTCAAGACTAAAATGAATTCTCTCTTTCGTCCTTCAGGAATGACAGTGGGGGTTGATCACCATGTCCCCCAGTAACAAAAATATGTTAGATCCAACCTTTACCCTTTTTGTAAATTGCTACACCAGGGGTCGAGAACGTTCTTGGTGTATGAGCCATAACAAAATATTTACTGACGAGCCCCCGCGAAAGCCACATATCATGTTTCATTTAACAGAATGCAACTAAACTTGTTACATTGCGTTAAGAAATGCCAGCTAAAAGCTCTGATCTGCTAGTCAGATGACCCACCTCATTGACTCGCGCCGGAGGTACCGGGCTTTTCTATTCTACATCGTCGGGTAACATGAAAATTATAAATTCTGTTTGACGTCGAACAATTCATCCTCAAAACGAGGCACTGAGTCCACAACAAACTTCCCAATATTTCATCGAGTTCATCGATGAAATCATTTTAAATGACGTCCAATTGACTGCCTATCCTAGAACAAAAAACAACACTACGAGCCATGCAACCTATTTGAACAAAACACTGCACTGAATGAGCGGTCAATTTTTACATTAGGACCCCATCACAGGAACGTATTAGGTGCAACTTTCCTAAGTATTTTTGCCTCTGTAATACGAATATGGACATGAAACACGGCGCAAATGAACATATTTCGAGACGACAATTTTATGGCACGTTTTACGTACTGTGATCGCGCTCCTTTATTTGCATTTAAAAGAACCCAACCTAACCTTTTTTACCTAGCTAGACAATACCTAACCTAACTTGACCTAATCTGGACTTGAGCTAACCCTTAACTTTCGTTTGTTACCGTTTCAGAATGCTAAAATTTCAATAATAATGCCTAAGTATTGTCAGAATTTGCGTCGATGGTCTTAAAGTAAAAATTAACCGGATGGGGTTCGATATAATTAAAAGCTACAAGGAATAACTCATACATTTATTATCAATAACACATATTACATGCAAGAGGCAAAACGTTATTAACCGCTTTTGAGTCCTACAGGTACAACTGAGTTTTCACTTGGTGCACTAGACATGCAAAATTGTGAACAAATTCGACAACTTTTTCCATATCCAGGACTCCCAAAACACGAGATACATACTTACAAACAGGAATTATATCACGAACGGTGAATGCCAAATTAGACGGCGGCTTTAGACGAATGAAAGTTAAACCCAAGCACTGCCTGAAAGTAACACCTCAAAATCGTTAGTCAAAAGGCGTACATAGACAGTTTCAACATAAAATCTAAACGTAGCATTTTCACGGCTCGCCTATAAACGATTCGAATGATACGTTCACCATGAAGTTACTGAAATGACTGCAGTAAACCATGTGACAAGAGTAAAAAATATATAAAGGACGTTTGAAAAACGAGATGCGTTAACCCACTCAATGGCCTGGCATTAGGCACAACGATAGGCACTCCGTACGACAAACTATGAAGCTTTGTTTTTCAAACCATATCGAAACGTAATTAAAAGCACTGGAAAGGAAGAAGTTAGACGTTTAAAATTACTTTTCTACTCACTCGACTAATGATGGATGAGCTTCAGTTTTTATAAAGCTGACAAGTCAAACCATACGACTTAGTGGACTTGAAGGAGAAGGAAAGAAAACTTTTGACACTCTCACAGCACGACGTCTCGAGCTCAACTGAGTTTCGGTGCTAAATTGTCCACCACTCAGCTGCTCCTGCTGTGGACGGCTGGGGTTGCCTAGTGTTAATTGCGAGTTGATTTTTATCGATAGAAAATTAGCTGTGTTTCACCTAGAATTCAAAATGACAAAAACATAAATTGTTAAAGACTATACACATTCTAATATATTCAAATACTATGTTTTACAGCTTGTTTTTAATCAATGCTTTAACGACGCATAGACGACATTTGACGACTCCATTGATCTCTCCCGAGCGGCTCAACGGTAGGACTACGCTTTGGAGATACATAATTCACTTTAGTTTCCGTTTCTGGTCAAACGAAAACTTAACTCGAATTCAAGTACATGTTTCCATGGACCCACGAAAATGCCCCATGATCATTGAGTTTTCATGATTAATTGAACAAAGCATTAATGGTATTGCTAAGAAGAATGTTCCGAAAATTCATGAGGAATATATTTAAGTCACATGCATAGTTTAATTTAATTCAACCCGTGACGTTCGAGGTCATTATGGAGAGACTGTTTCCTTAAGATCTATAATTAGTGAATGAAAAGGACAAGGACCACTGTATATTAAACTGTACACGTAACAATATCATTATTTTTGTCCAAAGTCCTAGGCTTGGGCTCATATAAAATTGATGAAGTTCACCATAGTGATTGAATCGATAAATGAATTTTTTTCCCCCTTAAACTAGGACGGACGTTCGATCCCTTAGAATTCGGGTGCCGAGTGTATCACTTCAGGGTTACCAGTGGTCGAAGCTGAATAAAAATTAATTTGACACGTCGAGATAGTGAGGTCGCCTGCTGGTGGGGAACCCTTAGTTTCAACAAGTATCGTTAGCAGCCTCAGTGTGGTACTTTTTAAGTTTAACACTTCATCGATTATTCACGAGTCATGATGTTTGTCAAAACTGTTACAGTTTGCTGCAGCTGGATTGAATTTTTTGAATGCGCTAAGGTTTAGTCGAACGTCCTTCAACGGCATGCACTCGAAACGGTCATTTTTATGAGCCCTACTGATGCCGCTACCACGCACCGCCTTCACTCATTCCTCGCCACGTTTTCTGCCGAAAATGTGCGATTTTGGAGACGACTTCCCCTGCTCGAGATGTACGAGTACATAATCTCTCAAGTACTCTCTCGTTTTTTACCGAAAGATGCCGAGGAAGGACGAGTAAAGTTTTTAACAATCGAACTTTTGACGAGTTCGCTCGTAAAAAGTTAAAAAATTCGACTTGGATAAACACAAGTCAACTCTCCCTTACCGGGAAAGAAATTAAACAGCGAGCCTCTCTGACGCCACTCATCACCGCGGTAGCCCACGCTGCGCACTAATGCCGCACCGGCGCTTACTAAGGTAATCCAATGGGAGCCCAGTCCCCCAAATGATCTGGTCACCAAAGTCACACACAAACTGCCGTAATTTGACTACCCTTGACCGGAGGCAAGACTTGTTTCCCTGGGCTTACACTCGAGAAGAGAGAATTTGTTCCTGAGCATCTAATTATTACACTCTGTTCTCTAGCAACAACTGATGAGGGAGATGTGTCGAAAAAGGCTACATCAGTAAACGAGATCTTATCAGTACATCTTCATGGAGGAGAGTATTAAGGTTTCAGTCGGAAAAAACAATTAAATCTCTTCTGAGCCATAAAAAGAAAAAGGGTGCATGCACTTCGGAAGAGTACGGTCAATTTCACGCACCAAAGACCATAAATTTACAACGTTGTGTTGTGGTCGTCAAGTTCTGGTTCATAAACCGTAAGGTTAGGCATTCATACGATCATAGCCTCACCAAATGTTAGTAAATTCCCATAAATTTCACAGATAAAAATTGGCAGTGTGAGCTATCACGGTGCGAGTATGATTCAAAATGTGGCTTTTGAGTCAGTCTTAGAAAACTGTGGACGGAACTTTTTTTAAGGTGAGCTAAAAAGAGAAAGAGAGCGCACTTATGTACACACTCATTACTCACCAGTCATTCTCTGGTGGCAGGTACAGAGCCACGCCTTAGATCAAGTAGGATCAGTCGAAAGGTCTAAAAACGTTCGAGGAAATTTGAGACATCAACTCATTTTGAGGTAGTATCATTGCTACTCGTGTAGCGCTATTAGCTTTTGGAAGTTTACCCCAAGTAGAAATATATTTTACAGGCATGCAATCTTAGGGGAGGTTGAACGAAGTCAGAGATCGAGAGTCCTGTCAAGGATGAGCGTCAATAGAGCTCAGACGCTCTAGCGGTGAAGTTGGCATTAGTGAAGGTGCCAGCCATGCTATCTCTAGGCCTTTCATGGTTCTCTGGAGTAGCTCGAAGTCCCGACACAGCTTGGCTACTCCACAGCAAATAAAGAAATAAGCAAAGCTTCGTACTGTGCAATTGAAGGTCCAGCCGCTCCACACCGCACATTTGAAGCTACTGGCTCCACGATGGAAGCACATCCTCAATACGCGAAAGAGAAAATTTTTATCAGAAATGAAAATTTCACGCTGATCCACATCAGTGTTTCTCAACCGGTGTTCCGCGACCTTCAAGTTCCGCAAACAATTGCTGAGGGTTCCGCAGGAACGAATGGAATAAGCTCGTGCACTTTTGAATTTTTATTTAACTTCATATATGTAATATCATTGCACACGCGCATTATATTCCTGGTTATTGTAATACTGTAATCTATGTTAATGTAAAATCCAATTTAGCATCATAATTTTGGTATTAACGCAAACGGTCTGCAAGGGTAAAAGGTGTTGAGAAACGCTGGTCTAGATCGACGCAGGCGAAAAAATCGACAGCGATTAATTACTATTTACGCATCCCGCTACTTGTGGCGGCCACGGGAGCTAGGTGTGCTACTCATAGAAAGCGATTTCAACCAATTTGTTCGAAATGCCTGATAATTATGTATAAGTTATTGGCTATCACGAGGTAGCAAAGCCTAAAAGCATTTCTTGCTATATAGGAAGCAATATTGTACATACTCTGTGTTGTACGTCTCTTTAGCTCATCAAACGTCGTATGCTTTGATGGAAAGGGTATTAGAACATTAGGGTATTACCAATTAGGGGTATTAGGGTATTAGAACATTACCAATTTTCAGCCACTTTGGAAGATAAACCTTAAAGTAGCGTCACGACCTCAAAATAATAAACGTACGAAAAAATATACCATTTAAATGACAGAAGAACCTACGTTCATTCAACTAGCAAGAATGATAAAGTAACTAGAAACTGCAATCGTATCCGAATCACGTTCTCATTGAAATAAAAAACAACGCAGAGGAAAAAAACAACGGATAATCAAAGTTCAGTACGGGATCGGTGGCGGGATTGGCCGGACCAAAAGGCCGAAAAAATGATCTCGAATGCGATGGAACGCGCTAAGAAGCGACGGCCAGTCTTTCACTGGAAGTTACTGGATGACAGCCGCAAGATTTAGGCCCCCGGCGAACCTCCGACACCCGCTCTGGACGGCCAATAAATTCAGTCAACAGCGCCCACTGACGAACCCCTCCTCCCGATCAAGAGGGCAGACCACCTTCCTGCCGTGCCTCCAGTTAGGTGACTCTTTAATGTTTTACCTTCAGAGCAAAGTTGAAATTATTATTAAAGCACGCAGCGCAAAAAGCTTGACCGTTACATCGTATTGTATTTAACCATTTAGTGTTCAAATTTTTTCGCGGTTTGTTACCATTCTTCCATATTATACATATTTTCGCTTGCAGGCACATTGATGCCTCATTGTGACTACAACAAAGTAAAACAGTAAGACAATATTTTCTGTTCGTAGGCATCATTTTTGTATACCAAAGTGCAACACATGTTATGGAAATTGTCTTGAGTGACAGTCTGCGTGACGAACATTGCATAGATGGTACCAATGCGATACGGAGTGATGTAATCACGAGATGGTAATCTCGCTGTCTGACGGCATGGGACGTGTGTGAAAACCCAAGAATAGACCACTCCGCTTGGTCCTGTTGCCACTTTCTATTCTATTCTACTGAATTTGGTACGCGGCGCTGTAAAGTGCTGGAAACAGTGAGCAGGCGTAGCTTCACTTTCGCTGTATTCATTATAGAATGAAGAGACATTGCTTAATAAAGAATATCTATTTTAGAAAGTACCCGCTGGCAAATTGTACTAAATAAACTCTCCATCCAAAAAATTCTTCACCTATCGTTTTTCGAGCACCAGTTGTTTACAATGTTCATAAATTGATTTTCGAAGCTGTGACCGTAGTTTGAGTTATGACCAAGTACTGAAAAGGCATCAGCCTTCATTCAGAGTTGGCAAGGTATGAATTTGTTTCTTAAGAACGGTAGGACGAAAGCAAGACGTCTCGGATTGGCAAAAAGGGGCTATTACATTTGATCGGACTTAGGGACACCCAGTGAAGGATGTACCAGAATTTGCTGGTATCACGCGGCACTGTTATTTAGGTCTACCAATAATTTAAACAATCCTGTACATACGGCAATTTCAGGCAAAATTGTACACGGAAGAAAATTCTGACCGAGAGGGTCCGCCGCCGTGTGTCTCAAACTGTTGCCCGGAATTACCAGAATTGCTTTGCATCAAGACTGGAACCACTGCGAAACAACAACGATGACCCTTCTCCTGCTTTTTCTGAACGAATTCTTCGTAGGGAACTCCATGCAATGGCTATGTGGAGGGAACTCGTAGGGGAACTCCTGCCCACAAGACCACTGCATACCTACACTGAGCTGTTCGATAACCAATTGTTGGCAATTGCTTAATATCTGAGTAAATAAAGACATATTGCTTTGTCAACCATCCAGGATGACAACTGCCGGGCGGGTGCATCGGGCTAGAACTGTCATTAATTGACATGAGTCATTCAGGGTATATCAGGCATTTAGGTTGACGAGCTAAGTCCCCAAACAAGAACGAATGAAAAAATTGTAGGATTACCTAGAACGACATGATAGACGTCGAGAAAATCGCTTAGGCAATGTGGCCGCTGTAAATCAGTTGACATAAGAGGGGTTTAAAATTGACCAAGCGTACATTTGGACACTTGTAGATAGACTCAATGCCGGGCAGAGTTGTCGCCACTATTCATGCTCTTGGAAGTCCTACGCCATATTAGTAGCAAGTGACTAATGTTATCTCAAGGGAACTTAGCTTCGCTTTACTTGAGCACGTAGAAACGAACTTCGCTGTACGTAAGTTGCGTTTTAACAATAGTCGTTCCATAAACGGGTTGTAACATATAATACCTAAAATGCAATAAATATGAAAATGGCTCAAATAATAACGAATAACAAATATTCATAATAAAAACGAACACCTGCCCTTCCCCAGTAGAGTATTTACGTAGGACGCACAATTTCAGGACCGCATATTTACTCAATTTGTATGAGAGCACTCGGGGACGGTCGGCTTGTACCGAGAGAAGTCAAAGAAGGACGAGTAAACTCGAGTCGAGGTTTCTTCATTTTAAATCGAACGTTTGACTAGTTCACTCGCACAAACTTGAGATATTGGCAACTCGTTCATGCTGGGGAAGGGATTACAGTATCTATGTATGTACGTGTCACACGTGGAGGCGGCAAGCCTCTGCACGATACTCGTACGCCGTGCAGCAGGACACGATAATGCGAAAATTATACATGAATTTGATATCATGTCATTACGAATCAAAAGTATTTAGTTATGCTTGAAATATTTTTCTATTTGATTTCTTACCGCTAATGTGTTCTCGTGCGATCATAATCTTAAAACGCACATCCTCTAAGAGTGCTACTACGTTTCTTCTATAGACCGGAATGGGACTCATTCCTGGGAGTGAATGGGAACTGAATCCTTGATTTCTTTTGTTACGCGACGGCAAAATTCAGTTCTCTTGGAGCTCCGTCCCTGGGGAGCCGTTATTTCGAGTCACGCTATTTCTATTCCCGTCACTTTGGTAGTCTGTTATTCCCGCGGAGAATTCCAGGGCCTTTGGAATTGTGCTCAAAGTACTCGATAGGAACGGCGCCGGGCCCAGAACGGGCCAGTCTTTTTATGGGCCCATTAGGAAGTGTTTTAGTGCAGTGTTCCCGAAAGCACGGAGTCTGAGAATGGGACTCCATCAGCTGGCGTTGCTTGCTGAGCACGGTGCGCGAGGGAAGGAATTCGCGAGTTGGAGAGGGCAGCACGGGGACGGAACCCAGGCAGAAAACGGAACGTAACTCATATCTGGGGCGAATGCCAGAGAGGAAAAGCATCGTTAAACTAAAAACTGAGCTTCAACAGAAATAAAAAAACGGTAACGTTAGCATTCACCGCCAAGTGATACCGACGAGAGACATTTTTCGAGAAGAAACTCTACACAAACATGAGAAACTGTGTCGGGACGTCCATCATCGGGGCCCAGAGCACACACTCGTGCTGCAGCTTGGCAGTGCGCAAGGCGGGATAGGCCTGAGGGCGCATGTGGAGTGAAAGGCTTGTGAGGCGTGAGAGGGGTGGTGTGAGATGTAGGAGGTGTGAGAAGTGTATGTGTGGGAGGTATGGGCGCAAACACTTCATGCAACACACACGACACACAACACACTGCACGCAACACACTGAACTCAACAAAGGCTGCATGCAACACGCACTGCACGTAACACTAGTCAAGCAACACTGGCCACGCGCTGCACGCCACACTGACCACGCAACACGCACTGCACGCCACACTGACCCCGCAACACGCACTGCACGCCACACCGACCACGCAACACGCACTGCACGCCACACTGACCACGTAACACGCACTGCACGAAGCAGTCGCCGCAAATGTGGGCAGTAACTCAGGCCAATTTATAAAGAGGTAATCTAAAGTTGTACTCGGGCTCCTCTTTTTTCATTAATACGGACAGAAAAGAAGAAGAGGCCCAAGAAGGAAAAGTACTTCCTTTAAGTCTTCAAAGCTGTTGCTCAATTTCTCGTCGTTAAAACTTGGTCGACGAAGTTGGTTCATTGCTGGTATTTTTTCCCAGAGCAGGCGCCGGCTGGGCGCTGGAGGCGCGAGCAGAGCGACGCCGTGGTGAAATGCTGGCCACGTCACGTGATGCGGGACGTGCGCACCACGTCACGTGAGGCAAGACGTGCGCACCACGTCACGTGATGCGGGACGTGCGCACCACGCCACATAATACAGGACATGAGCACCACGCCACATATTACAGGACGTGAGCACCACGCCACATAATACAGGACATGAGCACCACGCCATATAATCACCACAAAGGACGATCGCTGTTCTGCATTCCTCGTAAATCTAAGTCCTTCACGGCCTCATCAACGAATATGCAAAATAATTAATAGCCACACTTTCGACCACAGAGTAATAGATAATCATGGTTGGTCGGTCCTTCCGTCCGTCCGTATCCGTGTCACACTCATAAGGATTTAGAAAGGAGAAGATTTCCGGGTCCGTACTCCTCAACTAATATCGAGACTGTCAGAAAAGGCAGTCCATATCAGTGATACTGAAAATAATATTATTTCATTCCCTGGTTACAGTAGATAAGAGGGCATCTCAAGAAATGAGCATCACTTGTCCCGCTATTTTGGGCGGAGCCCGCCCACTAATTCAGTTAGAAAAAGTGCAAAAGTAAGAACTACCACTTCTGGAGAAGAGATGCTTCTCATTGTTTTATAAAATACAGTACGTACCGTAAATACGTGCTTAACATTACATATACAAAGTTAACTCAATCTGGGCCTGAATGAGCGTTAGAAGCGTATCTTAAAGAATTAATCCTTGGTGTAATATACGTCCGTAAAACTTAGGACGTTTATAATTATGAGGTGCATTTTTTGCAGTGATTGGGTTTCTGGTTTAATGAAGCAGGTGTGCAGCAAAGACGCGTGTAGGGAGATGGAAGTTCCTCTCTGAGAACGAACGCTTTAATATTCGGCTGCGGTAGTGACCTGCTTGCTCTTTAGCGCACGGGGTAGCGTGGTTACCTCCCTGGTCTGGAAGCGCCGGGTTCGATACTCTGAACGAAGTGCTTTCATCAGCAAAGTAAGATGAACCCATTCTAAGCTGTTGGACTCTTCACAGATCCTTCATAAGCAGGGTCGGTTTGGCTGCGCGTTCATATTTAGTCAGAACCTATGCTAGAATCAGAATATACACCACTTGTGGACCGTTTAAGCTACGAGGCTTTTAGGGTAATACCTGCAGAGATGAGGATTTCTAATGTGTAGTAC
>VOMN01006113.1:0-11529 GCA_014899125.1 Orchestia grillus | reverse complement strand
TTCCCCACCCACCCCACAGCGCAGACACGTGTGACACATTCCCCACCCGCTCCACAGTGCAGGCACGGACCTGTGGCACTCTGCCCTGCACGGAGTAGTAGCTGAGGCTGCTGGTGCCGGACTGCCAGCTCACGGCGAGCACATTGCAGTCACTATGACTGAGCAGAGCTGCAATGTGTTCAGTGTTTAGAATACAGGCGCTAAAGTTTGACGGACACAAATGTTTAAAGTTTATTGCTCTAAAAGACACTATTTGAAATTGACCTCTGACTTCCAAATTTTGTACAGAACCCTAAAGTCAAATTTCAAAATAATTTCGCAGAGTTATCATAACAATTAGATTCAAAATCTTAATTGTTTTTCAAACTATGCTTCATGACAGTTGAAGAATTATTATGTATTCAGAAAATATTTTATGTTTCTCATGTACAAGTCCTTTTTTCACATTACTTTTCAAGTTTACTGTTATATAAAATTAAGACATCACACAATATCTTTACAATAACAAATGTAAGTTGATAGAACATTGAATATTATGAACACTTTATCCAAATTCCAACAACACTCCATACACTCTATTATCAACTCTTCAAAAAATAAAAAAAGATTAAGAAACAATTATGGTTAATAGAGAAAGGTAAGCATTAGAGAACCGGTATTGATACCTATGACAAAGCTTTTGCAAACTAATTATAGTACCATGTTTCGGGAATAGTAAGATAATAGTTTCAAAACTACACAGGTAAGACAAATATCCACCTTCCAGAAAAAGCGTTAACTGTTTGATGATGTAGAATTAGCCATTTCTATTAGAAATTTAAAGCACTTTTTTATGCTCTGGTATTGCCTAGTCTGAGCTATTTTTTATAGTTTCCATTCAGAGCATAATCCATAAAAGTTTTAACATCAGTATGTGTTTTTTATAGGTTTTAATGTTCACAGTATTAATATAAGCCTGTTTTGCCCATTCTAAATACCATAGGTAATTTGTGCTTGAGATGGAATGATACAGTATGTTTGTCAAAATTTTGGCATTCATTTACATCTTCTGAAAATGCTCACCATCTTTGAGCATGCCAACCCAGTTGTAGAGTGCAGACGAGAGAAAGCCATGAGTAATGACGTAGGTGACTCGGTATGGGGAGAAGTGAGAGGAGGATGGAGGCACAGCGAGCAGGGGCAACTCCTCTGCCACGAGCTGGTTTTGCCTGGTCAACAAAGTATGAATGAAAGGCAAAGATATAAGAATTCAATTTGACTATTAGTATCTTCTATATCAAGGGCAAACGATAAACTAAAGAAAAAATTAAACATTATTGATTAGCATGCTTTCATTAATCACAGTATATAATTGAAATTAATTCCTTTTATTTTATCCATTTCTATCCAATGAAGAAATTTCTCATTAAATTTCATTGAGCGTCTTTTGTTGTTATCGAAATGTCACTTTATTAATATGTAATTTCATACACTGTATACACAATGTATGAGAGCTTTGAATGTTGCTTATTCAAAGCCTACTTTTACTGGCTTAGGCTAAAGCTTCATTAGTTTTTGCAGTTTCCAATTCAAATGTAACAGCATCAAAACACTACTCTATAAACCATACAGTATATGCATGTAGTCCATTCCTCTTTTTAGGTAATGAATTTATTTCAAAAAATTAATTAGTAACGAATGGTTTCCTGGCCCCCTTTTTAGATCAAACTGTTAGAAATTTTCTAACATTTTCTGTCTTTAATCCTGTTACATCTCTTGATAGAAAACCCTTCTATTTTTTGTTATTATACTTATGGGGTCAATCTGGGAAATCTGAGTCAAAGCTATAAATTCTTTGATCCAAATTTTTCATTCAATGTAACTAAAATTACTTTAGAGAATTTGTAACTGGTTACATCACTATTCAAAATTATAGATCTTTCTAAAGACATGCTCAGCTTACTTTTTTATATACATAGTTGTGTACAATGTAGTACATCTGAATACATGAGGTCTACATCCCAAAACCTGCAATTTTGTGTTGCTGAGCATAATGGACAGAGCCATAAAACTAACAACCTTTTTATGTACCTCCTCACTTTACAATGTGCACACACACTCTTGAAAAGTGTAAAACACCAGTTCATTTATCTGGCAAGTTAAACCATAATTTTCAATGTAAGTAATCAGTATACATTCTCTAGATTGTTAATTCTTAGTATTTTTTAACCATCAAATATTGATGTAGTGTTTGAATTTTTATTGATTTCAATCAATCATTCGTAAAAAATTATTTTATTGCAAGTTGTGTCTTTAGTTTTCCTTCCCTTAGTTGAAATATACTAGCAAAACTTCAACTTTTTCACTGTGAGTACAGTAGGTAGCCAAAGTATTTGACACATTGAGTTTTCTTTACATAAGGAAAACAAAAAGAAAAATTCAATTGACACAAACACCAAATATTCAAAGCAAACATTAACTATCTAAACAAAGGAGGAAATTTTAAATTGATTCTTAAAAAAATTATTTTTTCCAATGATGAAAACAAGACATGTTCAGTAGTATTTAACACTAATTATTCAGATTTATTACCATAGCCTCTATTCTGTCTAACAGCCTCCAGTCATTCTTCATAGTTTTCTATGAGTTTCTTGCATGAGCTTGTTGGCCGTTTCATCTATTCTTCCTTATAAACCTTCTTCAATTCCTTGATATTTTTGGAGTTTCTTACACGAATTCTGAACTTCAATGATTTCCATAAATTTTCAATCGGACTGAGATCCAGTGACCGGATTGACCCTTCAAGGTCATCAACACTATTCTGAATGAACCAATCTTCAGTTATTTTAGTCTTGTGCTTTGGATCATTGTCTTGCTGGAATACAAAACCACATTCATGCCCAATAGCTGTGACACTTTCAAGAAGATGGATCAATATAATATTTGTGCATTTTATGGCTTTCATTTTTCCTTTGATGACTTCTATCTCTCCAATTCCAAATCATGATAATTCCACCTTCATTTATGACAGTGGAAATGATGTTCATCCATTTGCATTCTGTTCCCTTTTCCCTCCACACATGGGTACCCAAGTTTCTCCCAAAAAGCTCAATTTCCATTACATCTGACAAAATTACTGTTTTCCAAAAGTCAGCTGATTCAAGCTTTTACTTCTTAACAAAATTCAAATGGTCTTTCACATCATCACGCTTCAATAACAGAGTATTTATTGGTGATCTTGCATTGAGGAATCAACAATTCAATGATCTCTTGATTGTATCCACACTCACTTCAACTCCAGCATTCTTCAGGTCACTCTGAATTTCCCTGCAAGTCGAACACGGTTGCTTCTTCAAATTATAACCGGGGGTGTAAAACTTTTTTGTAAATTGTTCTTATTAGGTGTTTATTATAGCAAAATTATATTAATTATCTATAATTCTTTGCAGCTTTGCTAATAAATGTCTTAGTTGATAACTATCAAGGATTATTATTAAGGAATTTCTAGATCATTCCTGTTTTAGTTGTAACTAGCAGGACCCATGAAAATTTTATAGAAATTTAGATAAACTTTAGATGAACTAGCCCATGAGAAGTGGTCCTCTCAAGTGATGGACAGAGGTTAAAGGTTTAGGGCAAAGATAGTTGGTCTTGGAAGCAATTTTCTCCTTGATGATGCGAGTAGTCTGAACTCTGTTAGAGAAACTGAAAATATGGCGCAAAGACTGGCTTCTTATAGCAAAACATGCAACCCGTTTGCTGGATACTTTCCTCGAGACCTGAAATTTTACTTGAAAAGTGGTAAAGCATGACGGAACAGTGAGTAGGTCCAAGTGTATTAATATATAGATTTCGTAACAGCCTTAGTTGCACTGGTGTGTTTGGGACTATCTCTAAGTCAGAGTGAGTATTTTATTGCACTTGTGTTGTATTATAGTCTTGTTCATGTTCATTTACTTTATTTATATCATTTATGTTCATTTATCATTTCTTTGCATCAAGTTGTGTTAGTTCTTTAGCAATTTCAGTTTCTATTTTTCTGTTTTGTTAGTGCATAAATTTTAGTTCATGTTCTTTTAGTTAAAATAGAGGAATGTTGTGTTCCATTTAATGAACTTGTTTGGTTTGAACTACTTCATGTTTATTAGTTACTTGTGTAATAAATCCATTGTAGATTCTTCATTTCCCATCTCGGATAAAAAAATTTTTGAGTTTACTTAATTTCTAATGGTTGTACTAGCAGTACACATTATGCTTTGTTGGTTTATCCTCCCATTTTTATGATAGATCCCTAAGTATCTGAGGTTCTTTCCATTTGTTACCTTGATCACTCAAAAGGACAGGTAATTAAATTAAGTTTTTCTAATTCCTTTCAGCAGTGTTCCGTCATCACCTGTCCATGTTCCATTAGTTTTATCTTTGATTCTTTATTCATGTAAATTTTCCTTCTATAGTTTATTGGTCATTATATACATTCCTAGAGTACCCTTTTCTAGGGTTTATTATCCCAGTGTTCCACATCCCATGGTTTAGCTCATTGCCCAGGTTACTTTTTTGTTTAGTTAGGATTTTCTAGAAGTCATTTGCAGTATCTGGGACCAACTTCAGTTGTACATACTTCTCAATAGTGAATTTGGTAACTGACAGAGTTTCATTCTCCTTACCATTGGTTGTTGCAACATCATTTAAGTAAGCAAATAACAAGTTTATCTCACCTGAGTGAGACAAACAGCAACATTTTGAACAATGTAACGCTCAGTTTTCTCAGTCAATTTACATGGACTTCCACTCCTAAGATTTTCAGTAATTCCAATTTGTATCCATTTTTGTACAAATGCATCAATTGTACTCACCAGTATTTTTAAAGCTTAAGCAATTTTCCTATACCCATGCATTCTCGGAGAATTTTTATGATCTTCTCCCTTGAATATTTTGATAACTCCTTTGTTCTAGCTCTGTGTTTTCCATACACTATGTATGAAAATGCATAGTCTTAAGAACTGTTTTCAACTGGCCCTGTGAGAGGAGCAATGAGTATTGTGCTGTGTTCTGATTGGCATAAAAAGCAAACCGTATCAATGTGAAATGCCATCGTGGTGATATGCATCTTCTATCATAATATTTGCATGAGCATTAAATAGTTCTGCACACAGCTTATTTTGATTTAGAAATGAACGTTCTTTTAACTATGTTCTCCTATTTCATTAATCAATTTTGAAAGGCAATATTTCTTAAAATATTTCATGATTGTTTCATTAGAATTAGCCTTCTATTTCTCATAATACATAAAAATACTCAAAAGTGTCAAATATTTATACTACCAACTGATGCTGCTTGTTTATTTTACTACAGGTGTATTATGAATCAGAAGTACACACCAGAAGAGCAGACCATCAACAAGGAGAACTATTGAGAAGTCCTCCATCATTTTTGCAATGTAGTTCTGGTGCAAGAGACTTGATCTTTGGTCCACGTGCAACTGGCACTTGCATCAGTTCAATGCATCTGGTCCAGACTTGCCTGGCAATGCACGACATTCTCTAGGTATGCCAGGCTCCCCACTCAAGTGACATGGCTCTGTGTGATTTCTGGTTGTCACTCAAGATGAAGGCAGTGCAGCATAACAGTTGTGCACCATCTTAAAAGAAGCTTTTCAGAACTGTTTCCACTGATGGAAGGACTGCTGGATTTAGTGCCAGCAATGACAAGGGGCCCAATTTGAAGGGGATCCAGTCTCTTGTCCATCCAAGGTACAGAACTTTTTGGACAGGCCTTGTGTACACATGTGTATGGATATACACATACACATGAGCATCCACACAGTGGTCCCCTTATCTCCCTCTCAACTTTCTGAGAGAAACTGTTTAGCATTCTCAACATTAAAATGTTTTACTCATATTCTGCCAAGTTTCACATCCACATCTAAGTCAATGCTAATAAGAATTTCAAACTAAACAGCCCTACTATTCATTCCAGGAGTTAAGCAAGATCAATTGTGCGACACTAAATGCACAATGAATTTTATCCTCACAAACTTCACAGAAATACCTAGCATAATTTTAATGAGAGATTATACAGCATCACAAAAAATTGCATAAATCTTAGTTATTAATGATCAATACCAACCGTGTCCATAGATAGACATTGCTGATATGCGGCAGCTGCTCCTCTTCTCCAGAGAATGAAGTCAGAAAGCCTGCAAATTATAAATATAAATAAATTTAACATAAGAAACAATAAATTTTGACATTTTGATATACTTGGGTTATTGAAGAATGCTACACAATTATAATATCAGGAGAAAAAGAGTGCAGTGCTAGGTAACAACTCGTTGGTTTGACAAATGACCACATAACATGAGGCTGTACTGCAATCTGCTCTTAGTGTTTCAAAAGGGAAATGATGATCTCAAAGAAGTTCCCTGTTATTAGAGGCCAAGTAAGCCTTTCTTGAAAAAGTATCACCATATACTTACAACCCCACAGGCTGTGAAAAAATGTACCGGTGGTGTAGATTGCAGTGCTTAAGTGATTTAGACTTGTCACACCAAAAGAGAAGGAACCATTTAACATGGACTGTAGATAATGGGAAATCTATGCACAAGGCATGTTCTTGCACAAAGCATATTCTTATACAGGACCCCCTATGCATAAACAGAAGTTAAGAAAGAAACAGCCAAAAGAGATGGCAAAGAAGGTGAGAAAATTAAAAGAAGTGGGTACAAAAGACAGAACTCACAAAGGCTGATCTAAAGCTGAAGTAACCTGTGTCCCCCCTGGAGCAACCAGAAGTGATGTGACAATTAATCAACATCAGCAAGAATTGGTACATTCTGCAAGAAACAGGAATTTGCATCTGCATTGGTATGCTGAAAATTGCCGATTTTGTGTCAATTTATACTATTCTCTAAATATAGATTATTGAGAAGAAAAGTTATGCTGATTTTATATAATTAGCATATATGGAAGGTAAAGCTCATTATCATCTGTTTGTATGTAAATGCAAAGTTTTTATTTATTTTGTGATGCACATTACTATCAAAGAAAATCAATGTGCTATCAGCTATGATTTATTAGACAAATGTTGTGGGAGCACATACATGTATATAAACTAGTGTAGTTTCCAATAGAACAAATTTTTGGACAAATTTATTTTCAAGTTTGGGCAACAAACAAACTCAATTGACTACTTTTGGAATGTACACTTGCGTGCTACTTGTTAATGTTCACGTCTGGTAACACAGCTTGGACGGGCAGCTATGGTGTTGCCATCAGTCTGTCAAATGTCAGAATTACAGTTAACAATGCAGTAAATAGTATTGTCATTGTCTCTAAATGTAATCATTATTGATTTTGCACAAGCATGCATTAAGATCTGTATAGATGGAGATGTAGAAGATTCATTTCTTTTATAGCATTGAGACAATTTTTTATCAAACTGGCCTTGAACACATTACACCATTACAATAATTTGAAATTGAGTCAATCAAAGATGGCGGCTTCAGGTCAAATGTCATAAAACAATATGAAATTAGTAACCCAAGTTTTTTCATTTTGTTAGACTTAGGCTTTATTTTATTTTCATGGATGGCTTAGGAATTTGTTAGTTTTTTTATGAGGCAAGAACATGCATAGAAACTTCAACACAAAAGTTTCAAATAAACCATTCGCTGAGTGTAGTTCAGAAGATACAAGCGTGTAAGTTAATCTGTGTGTTATCTGGGGCACACATCACGGTGCTATTGGAAAAATTTGAAATCATCTTTACAAGCTTTCAAGTTCTACATCTATGCAAAAGAGAATAATTTGTATGTCAGCCTTTTTTACAATATCTTAGGGTACCCAATAATTATTTACCATACCTATGTATACTTAATAACAGAGTGTTGCACATATTGTACAGCTTCATGTTAAACTCCTTTGATAGAACTTTATTTTTCAGGGGCAGAAGCCTACTTCAAGAAAGCTTTAAATACCATATATTCATATTTAAATACCATTTATTTTTATTTAAATACCATAGGCTTATCACAAATGGTGAGTCAATGACCAATATTTAAAATGGTAAAATGT
This sequence comes from Orchestia grillus, assembly GCA_014899125.1. Classification (NCBI taxonomy): domain Eukaryota; kingdom Metazoa; phylum Arthropoda; class Malacostraca; order Amphipoda; family Talitridae; genus Orchestia; species Orchestia grillus. The sequence continues at coordinate 3,478 of VOMN01006113.1, read as the reverse complement.
TCTAAATAATAAATTAGATTATTTGTTACTTTAAAGCTTTATCTACATGAAATGTGATACAAAGAGAGTGAAAAAATGAAATAACCACCAAGTAAGGACTGCAGAAAACATTGATTCTATGCACAGGAGTGTTCCCTCACAGAATTCCCAAGACACAGGGAAAGTAAGTTAAAAAGAAGAGAAAGAAAAGACAAAGAAGAGATAGCAAATAAGGTGTGAAAATTAAAAGGAACAAAGTGGGCACCAAAGATAGTCCTGAAGGCCTATCCAAAGCTGAGGTAACTTAACAGTGCTCCGCTGGGTCATCTGTCTCTATAGCACAGGCTAGGCAAACCTAACTTGCCTAACCCTAAGGCCTATCTTACACTCCCTGAGGAGATTCTAAACAATAAAGAAGCAGCATCAACAAATAAACAAGAATTAGTATCTGTATCAGCATTAGCAAAAATTTTGAAATTGATACATCACTAATCATTAGTCCCCATACTATATGATAGACAAACCAAACCCTATTGTGCTTATCCTAAGAGACATAGTCAATGAAACATCAAATTTTTGCACACACAATCTGATTGTGCTGAACAGTATAATGATCCAAAACATTATATTATGCTTACATTTTTGAGAAAGGAAGCATTCACATAACCATATATGTACTAGCCAGAATAAATAAGATCTATGTTAACTTGATAGAGCACAAGGAATTCCATCTTAAAAATGGAAATTCATTCAACTTCAACACATAGCTTTGCATAAATATCTGAGCTTACCTTCCATAATGAAGTAGATGACACCAATGCAGAAACAAAGAGATATGAGAATGAAGCATCTTTTATGAAGATGCAGCTTGTTCTTCTCATGCAAAGGCATTTGTCTAATATATGCAATAAATATTCATTTGTACATTCCTAAGAAAAAACTGAAAAATAAATAGAAGAATGACCTTATACTTTTGAAACTACACATGACAATGTTTTAAAAATAAAGATAAATGAGCCTTGTAACAGAAAGGCATCTTCAGTCCTAAAGCCCCATCCTAGAATAAAGTATTGTACTTTTAGCTAACAGCTCTCTGCAGAAGTGTAGCTTACTTGTTCTAATAGAGCTATAGCGGTGAGACCCAAGAGCATGCAATTATTGGGCTTCTGCTGAGTAACCACCAAATATTCATATGTATATAAAAAAACACCATAGAACCAATTGGCCTAATTAATATAAAATTAGCAATTATTTTCTTGTTATTTTAGTGGCTGAAAACTCTAGGGTTGGTAATAAAAAATATCTAATTAACACAAAACACTAAAAAGTGTTAAGGTACAATCATATAGAAATACTTAGGTTGATTTTCAATTCTTTTGATAAAAATGTTTTACTAATTAAGATTTGTGTCATTTTCAGAATTAATAAGTAAAGTTTTGTTAGGGCTATAAAATGGTCAATGGGAAAATATCCTAGGTAATAAAAGTAGTTTATAGCTAAAGAAAAAAATTGCATCCAAATAATCTTAACACTTGAAGCAACTCAGGGCACATTGAGGAAAAATTGTAAAAATATACCTGAAAATTATTTCTTCATATAAAAATTTTTTCTGGTTCAGCAGGTAATCATAGCAATGTATGAAATTGATAGAAGAGTTTTGTAACTTCTTCAGTTTTTAATTACTGATATTAGAGTACATTATGCAGTGTTGAAATTTAATTTTCTACTCATTTGATATTCACCAGATGCAGTTATTAAGTTTTTTTCTTCTTGTCTCCATTTAATGAAGACTCTGGTTTAGTTGGTTCATCCACTTCTGTAGACAGAGTACATATCCTTAAAGTACATTGTTTTAATATTGATGTTCCTCATTTTATAGGTTTTCTACACTATGAAGAATACCTACAAAGTTTCAACTGACCTTGTATTTTTACAAATTTCCAGGTTGCATTGTTACAAATGACAAGTGTGTGCAAAATTAATCATTTTTTATTTAATCTTTATTTTATGTTAATGACTGACCGAGCACATTGAAAAATTTATTTAATTGCATTAGTCTCTATAATAGAATGATAATTCAGGCTGATGAAAACAATATACCAAGTTAACATACAAATTACCTGTGAAGAAGAAATTGTGTTGAATAGTGATATATTTTAAAATATAGTCTATCATTAGATTTTTTTAAATTATACATGAATAATAAGATAAAAAATTAATGAAAATATGCAGAAAGATCTCTCATTTTATGTGGATCCAGGGATAAAAATTGGGTAGAATATTTCAAGTTTGACCATAACTTTACGACTAGCAATTGTTTCTAATTCTGAAGTCTTTTTTTCCATTTAAATACCCACAAAAACACTACATATCAGTAAATACAGCAATAGATAGATTTTGCAGTGTATTCAAATAAAATTTTCATTACTCATATTATCAATAAAGTAGAACTGATGAGTTGCCAATAATAACATATTGATCAACAAAACTATTTTTAAATTTTCATTCTTTATCTGGCTTGATACAATTCAAATCTGAAATCCTGTTTTCACCTACATTATCCTTTATTTTTTTCTGTGATCTTTTTCGAGATGTACTATTATTTCTTCTTCTAAATTTAGGGCCATGTTGTAGCTCACTATAATGATGAACACAGTCTTGAATACATGTCAACTTTGAACTAGACTTCATCCATTTCTATATAATTCAAAAATTTCTCATTAAATTTCTTCAAGTGGTTTGTGTTATAGAAATATCACTTTATCAATATATAACTTCATACACTGTATATACAATGTGAATAGGTGAATTTGTACAATCATACGTACTTGTACGAATTAAGTCCCTCACTCCCTCACTTGCTCTCCCAACATGAACGGGGCGCGTCCCTTCCACACATATACGACTCCCATTTTTGTAAAACGTCTCATTTTTTACCCAATGCATCTCGACACCTCAAATTGGTCTCAAAATTAAGCTTCATTAAATACTTAGTTTAGTTATTAGGAAAGCTGGGTGGGTTATCCTAAAACTCTGGTAAATCTCAGCGTTGGCAGTGAAGAAAGGCCCGAAGGTATACATCTCGGCCGCATTTACCCCTATGAACCTTCCGTCAGTCGTTAGACTCGTTACTAGTGCTGGAACCAAGGGCTGGGCCTCATGAGCGACAAGATGCTCTGGAGCCTCACCAAGCGGCCTCAGCAGTGTTTCAGGTGCCCGTATTTTCCCATCGACAACACTAAGTGCAGCAGTAAAACTCAAACTCGCCCCAGAACAAAACAAGTACACCGGAGTATCGTCGTAGTATACGTCATCCGCACGAAGCAGCACGTCGTCGTTATTGCCCGGCTGAAGGATCTGTGGGGATACAGACCGCTCAGTTGCGGTGAGCTGCCTTAAGGGGCCTTTACACGTTCAGTGCTTAGGGCCACTATCCATCACGCTTTTTTGACCGCACTGCTCACCAAGTAGCTCAGCGCCTTTAGACGGGCTGACTGCG
>VOMN01006109.1:0-14952 GCA_014899125.1 Orchestia grillus | reverse complement strand
CGTTTTTTTCATGACGTTACGAATACTTATTTGACCCACTGTACATGTTTATTGGTGTTATCTATTGTTCTATGCTCATGGGCGAATTGTTGTATTTTAATTTAATCCTTGTCACTGCTTTGTACGTCTCACAATCTACATTTCGCAGGTCTGATCATCTATTTCTACTACGGCATCAACGAGAGCACGGTGGACAAAGAAGAAGGTGGCATCTGCCTGCAGGTCACCTCTCCAGGCCTGCACCCAGCCAACACCACCACCAGCATCTCTGGTAAGAACATCACCACCTCCATCACCACCAACGACCACCACATGCACCTCAACCACCGGAAGCCCACCAGCCCTGACCTGCCCAAACTCAGCGACGACTCCAACAGGCAGCAGAAACTGAAGCCTTCGAAGCCTCCCCCTCCACGACCGAGTCCCCCGCCTCTGGGGGAAGGGACTGGAAGCGTCAGTAAAAATCCCTTCCGTTAACGGGAACCTGTTTCCAAAATCCGCTCCACTGCCACAGAGACAGACAGTAAGCTTTTCACTTTGTATAAACAAGGTAAATGTTTTACTCTGTTACAGTGAACAGACAGTAACTGTTATACTACTTAGAATCCGTGAACACAGGAAACGATTTACTTGGTAACAGTAAACAAACAGCAAACGTTATACTTAACAACACTAAATAGATAGCAAAAGTTTCACGTAGTGACAGAAAACAGGCAATAAACTTTTTACGAAGATTTAGCCCGGTGCTGTTTGGGTCAAATATTCAAAATTGCTGTGCACAGAAAGAGTCCAAAGAACCTTGCTGATTTGAGGATCATGTGCATGATCTGCGTACAAGAACGGAACAAGATGCCGCCAATGGAGTGTCAGGCCAGTATGTAGGAGCTGTGGTCGTTGGAGGGACTGCATAGGCCTCAGTGCTGGCCCCGCCACACGCCGGCCCCGCCACACGCCGGCCCCGCCACACGCCAGCCCCATAGCGAGCTCAAGTTCAAACCGCGAACGATCTGCACTGGAAAGTTGCTGTTAGATGTCCGTTCATCTGCGGAAATTACGTTGCTTCAATGCTGAAAAGTTGGAGTTCCTGAGAAAAATTGTATTTCTGAAATGAAAGTTTTTAAATAGATTTATCTGATCAAGAATGAAACGTATGGAGAAAATTTATTTTGCTCTTCTTGGACTCCACAGGAACACTTGCATCGAAGGGAATGTTTTCTTGAAAATTTGTTCGCGTTACAACGAAAGAACTGTGAAATTTATTCCTTCAAAGCTGGACAAAGACATCCAAAAATATTCTTCTTCACAATCGCCACTGGAAGAGAACATGAACAATATAAGTCGTATAAATAATTTTTTTCAAGTGCTCCAGTGATGTCGTCTGGTATTGAGACAAGTAAATAAATAGCCTAAAAATTTTCATTGCTTGTATTTACATAAATTTTACGAGAAATTTTGAAAATTCATTTCAAAATTTTACTCTTAATTTCCAATTTACTGCAGAGTTTCATCAAGAATTGGACCAAAATTAAAGTGATGATGGTTATCGCTAACGTGCAGCGGTGGCGTCATTAGTAATTGGTTACGCGTCGTTGAACATAATTTTCACGCTGCCTAAGACTTCTCTACGTGTGCTCTGAGGAAGAATTTTGCTTTCACACATGCCAACACACACTGGTCATCAAATGACGTGTCTTCGACTTTCCTTTTTATCAAGCATCCCAAACATCTGGTCGCGAACGGTGTACGAATTACTATTCGCAGAGTGCAAGCGGTCTCAGTGTTATTTAAACTTTTTTATTGTATTTCTACGTTTGATTTCGAGGTGTCCCTCATTTTGTGTGCTTGCCTGCCTGGCTGTTCATTACGAAGTGTCGAGCCAGTTACCAAACTTACGATTGAAATAAAATTCTTCAAGCTCGTGAAAAACTCGCGTATTTCATATTATGTATTTGGAGATGACAGGACACTCCTATCCCGAGATCTTCTAGATAAAAAAAGCGTATCCTTGCGATTACCTTATCTTTATGAATGTTACTGCGTCGCCTTTTAAAATCCCTTATCGCGAACACTCAATTGTTGTAGCGGTTCCATGAGGTTGTTCAGGGACCCAAATACGCTTCCGGAGGGGAAGGGGGGCGTGTCAGAATGCGACGTCCCCTCCAACCCCTCCTTCCCTCCCCGTAGCATAATCCCCAGGCACCCAAACTGAGGGCACTCGCGCTGTGGGGACGGAACACCGATGTAACTTTCTGAAAATGACCTTGAAATAAAACGATTGGGTACCATTTTGCCCCTTCATGGGTGTGTATAAATTTGCATTTCTTCGACGTAAGAACTCAACCTCCTGCAATTCATTGGACGTCTTGTGAGTGTTTTTATACTACTTCGTGTTTCAGTATTTCACTGGACTTTATCTCTGAAAATTACACGTGAATCTTGTGGTAGACCTGCGGTAACTGTTTAATATATTGCGTCATTGGGGGACAGGGGTGGGGGTGTATATGTGGGGGTGGATTGCGGACAGTTGGAGAGCTTGAGTAACTGTTCGTGAGGAAAATAAGTTATTATTCATAGCGTGCTTCCAATCGCAAGTGTGTTAGTGGGCATATAATATTGTGTTGTTTTTATACATTTTGATTGAAGCACTGAGGCTTTTGTTTACTTTGAGTGTGGCTTCATCCGCAGTGAGTGTAGTTTCATCAATTTTGGGTTCAGGGTCATCCACTTTGGGTATGGTGTCATCCACATTGAGTATGGCTTCAACCATTTTATGTATATTTTCACCCGTTTCAAGCAAGTGTTCATTCACAACGAGTGCATGTAACTTTCACCATCAACCCTGGGAGTGCCCGCCAAAGTGCGAGTAGTACTGCATCAATATATTTATTTGCCCTAAAGATAGTAGGTCCACACTGATAGGGTGAGTCACGTCGCTCACCTGCGTGGCTGTTTTGGAGCTGGACTATCTCTGGGCTATCCATGCTTCAAATACGGTCAGCATCGAAGAACACTTCACTGAGGGCAATACGTACTGCAACGAAACCTCTAGCCTCTGTCGGGTGGACTGTTCTGTGAAGGATGTAAAAAAGGTAAAATTTGGCATTGGCGTTTGTCTCTTCGTTGTGTCCCGCTGTCAGCTTTGTGGACTTTTGTTTTAAAGACTGTCGCCATAATCATACTGATGTCTGAATAATTATTGTTGGTATTATTGATAACGACTAGACCACTCGTAGCCCGATCAGTCACTGTTATAAAGTCCCGTTCGACCCTCCAATTATTCTTCTTTGTTTCCTAGCAAATATCCAAAGCCTAAGAAAACCTTCATTCGCTTAGTCCCAATGAACTGTAACCATGATACGACGGGAAAGCCATCATTTAATTAATGAGATACAAGTTCTGAATTTCTGCCCTATGTTATTACTAAAGCGTGTGCAGAGCATAAGCACCATATTCAAGGTTTTAGTGTTTTAGAGAAGATGTATCCTTTGAAAGCATGTTCAAGATCCCATAGCTTGCAATAAGTACTCAATGGCTCCTGCTCAACAAACGTAATGGGATCAACCGACGACTGGGACCGTTCATCCAAGCCTAACTCAATTACGATTCGACGTCTAACACATCTTCGTGTGTCAGGTCACATTCACCGCTACTTTTCAGCTCTTATAATGACATACAAATATATGTAGTAAAACATAAAACTTTTATATTCTTTTGCACTTATTTAAGCGAGGGTTGGCTTTCAGTATTAACTCACTTAGGGAGTCTGAGCGAAAAACGAACACAGCTACTTGCACGAACCTCGTGCAAGTAGCTCGTACGTAAACGTCTCATACTACATGTAACCTGTGCGTTTACGTACCACGGTCTGAGCTGCTAAGTTTGTTTAACCCTTAAACTGTGCACTAGGGAAACTCCTGGAATCAAAATTACAGTCAGGTCAACTGTGCCAGGTCACCCAGTCAGGTCATTTAGGGCTAGCATGGTAACCTCAGGTTTCTCATACCCCGTAGGAAGCCTTCCATTTTTTCCTATGGATTTAAGACAGAGAGTCTCTCCTCCACGTAACCTTAGATTTCGAGTACACAGGGATAAGGAAGTGCCAGGATTGACACCCATTTCGCCATACCGCATTGCAGGGCGGTGTGACACTCGCCGTGGCTGCTTCACCAGAGCCCTCGGTGGTGCTCACTTGCAGTCTTGCCGTAGGTTTACTGCCTCATTTCACTTCACATGCGATTTGAATGTGCGGTTTGGTCCCAACGACAGTTTGGTGTGGTGCCGAGCTTTTTTTCAGGTCTCGTTAGAAATTCCTGTGCGGATTATTGTATTCTCACCGTTGCAGGGAATAATTAATGTGCGATGGTTACCCGTCTTTACTTCCCGCCGCAGAATTTTTGTGGAATACAAAGTTTTGAATTCATATTTTGGACTATGTCGATGATTTCACTGTGTATCCAACCCTTCCGTAAATAATTGCTACGTAACGTATCCTAGCGTTGAAAGGAGACTCGTATTTCTAGTCCGTATGATTTTGGGAAAAATAATGAAAGCATTTGTGAAAGCATTTATAGTCTTGTGAGTTTTAAGGAAAACAACATTTACCTAATTATTTTGGGTGTAGATGCGAAAGAATTGTCTTAGGAATTGCAATGGATATACATAACTTGCATATCAAAATAAGGTTTCATAATTCGACTAGTAAGATTTCATAATTCGACTAGTAAGATTTCATTATTCGACTAGTAAGATTTCATAATTCTACTCGTAAGGTTTTATAATGCTACTAAGGTACCATTACTTCAGAAACTCGCACTTGGAAGATCATGGGCAGGGTCCCAGAAGACAAACTCCAAACTTAGTTTGTTTACCTGCTCGCTGTGTGAGACTTTAGCACCCGATTATATGCCCACTTAATTCTGCAATATGTCTTTGAAATTATCAACGCATACACTGCTCACACCTGCAGCATAGTTTGTCGGATTTACATGCTGTGTGGCCGAGGTCACCATATCGGAACTTGTAATCTTGAAATAAAATCGTACATTCTTGTTCCTGTCAGTCTGTCTTTTTCACTTCGATGTCAGCGATTCCAGTCGATGTAGCTAATTTCTTTGCAGCCTCTGCTGAGCTTCGCTGAATTGGCTGAGGAGATCATGTTTACCATCATCAGCACATGTAATTCGGGGACTTCAACATTCACAGTATAAACTCGTCAGCTTATGCTACAAAAATCCATTGTGGGTGTTGGGCTGGCATGGCGCCACTGCTGTTTCTCCATCTCTTCTTCAGTTTAGTGAGGGGCCTAGCTCCAGTTGGTCCACGCACCTCAGGTCTTAGATGTTCTCTCAACTGTACAGGTCTGTGGGCAAAACATACGAATGTGTAAGCATATCAAGTGTGCATACAGAAAAAAACCTTGTGCTGTCTCCATCTCCTGTGTTTTAATTGGATTGGCTTGGCATCTGGATTGATTCCGGAGTTCTTCTTAAGTGGAGTCACTACCTCCACCTGGAGTCATTTTACAACATTTTGACTCCCCTTGGAACCGGAGACGCCGCCGCCGCATGCTGTGCGTGCTGTCTTGAGCCGTGCGAGGCCTCGCTTTAGCGGCGCTGGAGTGTTTTTTTTTTCTCATGTACACCGCGCTTGCTGCTTGGAAATTTTTTGTAATTATCACGGAAATTGTTTTTTGGAAACATTTTAGATATTTGGCGAAGCTATAATCTGGAAATTTTCTACACATTTTGCGACTGTAATAATAGAGAAATTTTTTCTAAATTTGACGGAAATTGTTGTTTAAAAATTTTTGATCCATTATACGACGTTTATACTTTGGAAATGTTCTCTTTCATGTTTTTTGCCTGAAAATTTCTTTTAATTTCCCGTAGATTATTGTCCGCAAATTTTCTCCAAATTTCACGGATATTATCGCCCGGAAATTTTCCTTCATTTCCACGAAGCTTATAGCCTGAAAAGCACGGAATCGAAGTCCATGAGGTGTGAAACTCATTTCGTAGCAGGGTTTGACGTCAAAAAATTGTTGTCATATCACACGCATCCATTGCTACTCATATCATGAGTCATATCAAGTGTCATGTGTTAACACGTCGATGAAATAGGAGGGGCATTGTACTTTCTCCTTCATATCGAAAAAACTGAGGTCATGTTTAAATGTAATCCAGGCATGTAAAGTCATTTTTTAGATTTATCTTATTTCGTAACTGGTCTAGGCTGAAGGCCACCTTTAGCAGACGTGTAGTGATTTTTTTAAATATATCTCATTTTATGGCGTAGTATCGAGACCTTTTGGCGTAGTACCATGGTCCTAATTGAAAGTCATGTGTAAATGTAACCAAGATATGTCAAATCATTTTTCAAATATATCTTATTTTATAACAGGTCTCGATTGGAAAATCAGTCTCGGTAACATTCAACCAATTGAACACACGTGTTCATTTTTATTTCTTTCAACTAATATATCTACTGTAAAATCTACTAGAAAATTTCCGTACTTTTCATGTTTTGGGAACGGGAAATCGGAAACATTTGAAGGGGAGGGTTGCAATAATGTGTATGAGGAACTATGTGCTGCGGCTGGTACCTTGGATGACGTTCAATGCTGGTTCCTCTCACGTACCTTCAGCGGGAACGCTCCACCGAAGCTCGAGGAGGCTGGTGGTAGTATCACGGAAATCTTCCGTCTGTCGTAACATCGTAAAATCGTACGTCTGGCGTAGTATAAAAATTGTACGTCAGTCGTTGTAGCGAACAAATTGTGCGTCTAACATAATATCGGAAAAATTGTACTTCTGTCGTATTATCAATGAAATCGTTCGTGTGGCGCAGTACCAAAGATGTTGTACGTCTGTCGTATTAGCAAGGAAATCGTACATGTGGGGGGATGTGGATGCTAATTCCAGACACGCTTTGTTATATAAATCATTCAGTCGTATTACTGTTAAGGATTAGTTATTTTTATGAATAAAATAGTGTGAATGATGTATGATTTTACATAGTTTTATTTTGATAAATTGTAATTGTTTTCTTAAACAAAATGACAAAAATTCCGTTTAGGAATGGCAAATTATATCAGTACTACTTCGCAATAATTGAACCCCGACGAAATGTGTATACGTCCATACTATAATTGACTTAATTTTGTGTTCAGCGATGTAGCCATTTACTCTGCTCTGGAAACTGGAATGTTTGAATGTCGTTGTAATTTGAGAGCTTAGCAGTGTTTAGTAAAGTTTGATGCACGTCTCCAAACCTGAGCGTGCTGGGAAGCGATGTGATTGGATTGTCATTGCGAACTACCGTCAGAAAAAGAATTCATTGAGGCCACTACGTGCGTTCTGTTTACATTTAGTCCTATGAGATGAAGTGATTGAAGTCCTGTGATGCTAAATGCATTTACTACTGTGATGCTAAATGTACCCAGTACTGTGACGCTAAGTACATTTGATATTGTGACACCAAATGCATTTAGTACTGTGACTCTATATACATTCAGTACTGGAACACCAAACGCATTTAGTACTGTGACGCTATATGCATTCAGTACTGGAACACCAAATGCATTTAGTACTGTAACAAAGTACGTTGCACGGTAACACTGAATGCTCTACCAGATTTGCACAGCAGCGTATTTTCGGAAGGCCCAAAGCCTGGGAAATTTTCATTAAACACGGTTTTTCTTCACCACATCTCCGTTCACTCCCACTTAAGTTTGGAGCGAGTTGGAATCTGTTATAGGACAAGAATTTGAAAATGTTTCTTTTCAACCATACCCCGTGTAGAAACACGAGTGTACGTTAATCGAAACGAAATCCATTTTGCTTCATAAATACCAATGTCATGAACAACTGAATTGTCTCTTATATCTTCACGTGGGAACTTTGGTAAAAAAAAGTTTGTTTCCTGTATATCTTAAGCACATTCTTCATGTGTTTGCCCACCTGTACCATAGCGTCTGTCATGCACAGCACGTTTGTAACGCACCTCTGGTGGAACCAGAGAATTCGGCACGTAAATACCGTTTTTATGAATAACTGAATTACCGCCAACATCCTCGCGTGGGAACACCGATGTAACCTCCGCGCATTCTAACAAGGGCTGAGAGAATCTGCTGTGGGTCTAGTTTTAGAGTGACATCAGTTACGTATTTTTTCCAAAATTGTTTCCTTGACGGTTGCCTGCACGACATCAGAGCGCTCAAGCTTATCTGCTGATGCGCAGCTTTTTTTTCTGTGTGGATACGATGCGGGGGATCATTGTAGATCCAGCGACTGTGTACGTCGAGGTACTCTGTGTGAAATTGTTAATAATGGGTGATGAGAATACGATTTATCGTGATGTTCTTCCTTAATTTTTCATTTAATCCAGTTCCAGAACTTCAATTACTAGAAGCGGAAGTTCATTTTATTATAGGTTTGTGAACGTCGGGTGAGGGATTTTTAATTCATAAGCTCGCCGAGTTCGTAAATTTAATGGGTGGTTATGATTACATAACTGAGACTGCAACGCGACCCAAATCCACTGTAAGAACCTTGCTAAACGAACGATGAAAATGCAGCGGGCGTAACATCATCTGTTTCTTAAATTTCACGTTGTTGCAGTTTGGACATCTTACGAAATTGGATAAGGATCATGTCAAATTTTTAAACTATGGACGTCAAATGGAATTAAAAATCATTTTAATCATCGAGTTTTGTTCCTCTCGTGAAACTAAGATCCTTTTATATCATCGAGGTTTAGACCTCTTTCGAAACGTAAATCTTCGAATTTTGGACCCATTTTGAAATTTGGCATCATTTTGAGTCTCCGAATTTTGGAACTTTTCGAAACCGACATCTTTGAACTTTGGACCTCTTTCAATGCGAGGAATTAAAGTTTTATTTTCATGGAATGACGGCAAGCTGCGCTTCCAATACCGTAGAGGGATAACAAGTGAAGGCGTAGTGTAGTTTGTGTTACCCGTTGTGTGTTAGCAGCAGAAGCTTAACCCTTTAGCCCGGGCTTACCTCCGCTATAGGTAGGCCTTCTTCATCCATCTCCATTTTCCGTGCCTGGTTTGCTTCTCCCAATTTTTACACCTTTGCTGCTTTTCTTGTTTGTTTGTTCGTCCTCTTCATTCTTAAATTGCCATTTCTCTGTGCAGGGGGTCCTTTCAGGGAACACACCTTGTGTATAAAATTCTCGTTCTTTACAGTCAGTACCAAATGGTCCGCTCTCTTTCGGTGCGATAGTCCGAATCAGTAAAGCTTTGCAATCTTGTTACCGCTCGCGCTGCTTAGCGACACCGGTCATGGCTTGGAACCCAAGTGGTGAAACGTTTCTGTTGCCGTATTCTACTACCACTCGGGTCCTGGGAATATACCTTTTTGATCTAAATTTGTTCTCAACTTTGTAGGCTTATGGTACCAGTTAAAAACCAAGCTGAGACTGAGGTGTCACAATAGGGGACTCGAAGGCTGAAATTATTTTAGTCTATCAGAGTTTCCACTTCCCCCGATTCTTAATTTTGGTGTTCCTTTGCATAGGCTACCTTTGATAGGCACAAAATTTAGGCACGCGTGTAGCTTTCCTACCAGTGCAAAATAATTTTAGACAGTTTTAGTGACGGTAGCGCAGACTTTGGTGCCCGTGTTCCGTGTTAATGGCATTCTTTCATAATTATTTTTTTTACTCTACATAGTTCTGTCCCCCGATCGACGTGTTTTTATAAGCTATGTAACATTACGCTTCAATGTGTGCTAGATAAATTTTAATTAGGTGTCCAAGTCTGTTTGATCAGAAAGTCGTATCAACCTGGTCAATTAGTCCAGGTAGTTTAGTCAGACATACTTAATTCAGTTAATTTACGACAAAAATCAAGAAATCACGGCAGTCATTCGTCAGAGCTGTAACCGTAAAAAATATACAGTAGTAAAAATTGTGAGCCCATTTGTTCACACGTCCGGGCAGCGAACTTGGGTCTTGATGCTAGAATGAGAACATTTAGAAATTTAACCTAAACCAAACAGGTAAACTTCTCAATAATTTGTGAAATTTTTCTTCGAACTATCATCGAAAATTTTTCCAATTATCACTGTGGTTTGACGGCACCTGGGCATGAATAAGCAAAGCCAGGGAGTTCTGCGTCAGTTGGATGTTCTGCGACGGACCTGTGCACCCAATTGGGGGCACAGTTGTACGGCTGCTTGTGGGACTTGGTTGTGGCACTCTGGCGGGGAGATCACTAGCTGTCAACTGACTGGCACCTGCCCCACCTGGCCGTCAACTGACTGGCACCTACCCCACCTGGCCGTCAACTGACTGGCACCTACCCCACCTGTCCGTCAACTGACTGGGGCCTACCCCACCTGGCCGTCAACTGACTGTTAACTGACTGTCAACTGCACCACCTGGCGTATAGCATATCCTTTTCTGAACTTTGATAAAATCTCAATAAAATAAATGAGTCGATGTTCTTCAAGTTTCTAATCAAATTGAAATGATATTATAATAACTCGGTCTTTTTAATTTTTTGTGTGTAGCTGTGTAGCTTAGAAGATGAGAGTGTGGAGGGCGGGCTGCTGTGCATCGCTAGTGTTCCTTGGAGTGGTCGCACCTTCAAGTAGGGGTTGCAGTCGCACTGTTCCCTCGTCTCCAGTTTGTCGAGAACTTATTGCGTGAAGAAAATTTCAAACCGATGTATAATTTGCGAGCAAAATACCTTCTGAATACAGCTCGAGTTTTGGTTTAATTTGTGAGTGCAGTATTTCGTGAATAAGGCTCGATTTTCAAGTTCGTGAGCAAAATTTTTGTGAACAAAACCCTAGTTCACATAATTTATAGACTCCACGAAGACACGAGTCGACGTCACACTCCGAAGCGCAGTCGGCAAACTGCCGCACTTTCGACACTCGTACAAACGTCTGGATTTGTGCCCCCGCTCCTTCAGGGGCGCACGCCAGCAGTTCTTTCGCAGTGCGCTACTTTGGGCCTCGCCTTGGTTTTATTATTATAACTTTCACTCCCCACAGAGAACTCATTCATATACAGTGAATAGCTGTTCTACAGTCGTCCCATGCATAGAGCGGCATCAGCTAGAGCGAGCATCAACAAGCGCAGAAAACATTTGTGTCGAAAGAAGCGAATAGAGTATGTTGTAAGAAGCATATAGGAAGATAGAGCGGTTGTTTGTGTGAACCGATGTGGCGCTCTAAGCAGGGGATGACTGCCTCGCTATCTTTCCCTCGGCCACCACGGACCTCACATCTTCTCTGTAGTCGCCTTCGGGAAAAATTTGATTGTTCCGCTATTTTGTTTCGTTCGAGCTCCTAGATATGCGCGAGTACTAGGAGTTGGTGTTGCGCAGAGGGATCTGTACTTTGAAAACCTATGTTCAAGTTTTCTTGATTTAATTTGGAATTTGGACAGGTATTTCCAACTTTTCCTCATTACACGCATTTTCGGAAGTGGGAACCTGCAAGTTATTCTACGTCTTTCCCATTTTTCCTAATTACCATTTTAGTTAATTTCTACCGATTTTTCTGTGTAATTTTCCAGACGCTTGTGACTTTGCAGACGTTAATCCTGTAGTAATCGTTGCTGTCAATACCAATTCTAGTTTTAACATTTCGCGGGCGGCTGCCTGTCAACCATGATGCACAGATGGCGATTTAAAAAAAAAATCAGTGCAACTTTTGCCCTCTTCGTCTTAGAATTCACCTGATCTCAACATCATTCTTCACGTGGATTTCAATGATTTCACAACATAGCAAGTAGTTTAATCTACGTGTAATCATTATTCCGGTGCATATCTTTCTTTTACAATTTTATATCGAAAACGACTCTTCATACAATGAATTGAGCCGCCTTGCATTAACATGTTCTGGGACTTCATATCTTAAGTCATATTTTAGTTTCTAAGGTAACTTTTTATCAACATCCCCGCGCTTTCCTGCGCTCTATTATCCTCCAAGAAACTCCTGCGTCAAGAAACGTACCAAAATCTAGCATAATAAGTAGAATTTCAACAGTTAGTTTGCTTCAGGGTTGTCGTAATGACCTCGATAGTCATACGCAGCCCCCGTCTTTCTCTACGTATAAACTCGCTGTGAGTGTGGACTGATCTCTTGCCTTGTATTTCTGTGTATACTAGCCAGACTAGAATACAGCTGCTTCTCGTTAGCTTTATTTGCTTAAGTGTGCCTAGCGTAGCTTCAATGTACTGTCCCTCCGAGAATACATGCGTTCATAAGAGGTTTGTTCACAACATGGTAGTGAAATAATTCACTGGTATGGGAAGGCTTTCTGGAAGAAGTATGCGAACTTTCCACTGACATTTTCATTTGTTTCTTTCTCACGGTTTTTCCTTGAAGGTTTCGTTTCCGTTTTCCCGAGCAGGTCTGGCTCGCTTATAGCACTCATCCAGAAGTAGAGATCCTTGGGACTGAGTCCTCTTTGGAGCCCTGTGGTTTGTTGGAGGTGCTCTCCTGGAAGAGTACTGGTACGAGTGCCTGATTTCATCAATTTACCTTCTAGGCTTGGCTTTCCTCCGAGGGGATCTGCACGAACATTAACTCTCATGGGCTGAAATTTGAGCCTAATATATTCTTTACTCATAATATGATTTCCAATAAATTCAGCCATAAGTCCATATACTGTAAATTACCATCAACAGTCAATTTCAGGCCTTCTCATCAACAACGAGCGGGTAACGGTCTGTTCTTTTCATGCACTAGGCACAAAAATGTATGCTCCTTGGCTTGGATCCGATAACTAGAATACACCTCTCATCCAACAACAAGGCTGGGGTGTAGGTGTGCGGACTGGAAGCCATTTCTGTCCCATATCTACGAGACCCACTTGCCGGGCCCTCGCTTCCTGGGCTCGGCTGCTGCAGAAGCCTCTGCCGACCACGTTCTTCGGTTGTTGTTTCTTCAAAATCCTCGGCGTCATAATCGATGGGGATGTAGTGCAGCAATCAAGGATAACATGTACTCAAATGTGTGCATTTCGCTCCGAAAATGTTCTCTCAATACTCCGTTTAAGCATAAACTGAGAAATATTTTTATCTTCAAGACGGTATCTACCAGCCCAAGCAGCTAAGCGTCCAACACCGCAACCGTATCCTTTCATCAATTATTTATTCTGGAGATCAAGAACAGGTCATCAGCTTGAATTACAATAGGTTAATACATAGAACATTCGAATCGTTCTTGCCGCTCCGCAGGCCAGATAACAGCAAGTGAATTAAGTAGTACTATTGTGCTCTACACTCATTTTATTAAATTCTGGAAAACGCATAACATCTGAAAATATCGTCGGAAAGCGCTTTGAAAAGGGCGCCCCCGGGGCAGCGAGTGTGTCTGTGTACCTATGAGCTCCCCGATGATGGTTTAAAAAAAATCGGTTCCCGACCGCTATTTTCTTCGATGTTTATGTACTTCTGCTAAAATTTTGATGCCATGAAAGCGAAGTCAATATGTTAGTTTTTTTAATAGCAGAGACGTTTTATTTTGTAATCTGCATGTCTGCTGAACAATGTGTTCGATTTATTTGTGTGCTTTGAAATATTGCACTGCATGCTTTTATTGGTGGCGCTAGCCATGTTGGTTTCACCAGCCATGTTCATAATGTATGATGGCCTTAGCCATGACAACGTCGATTTATAATGGACCAAAAATCGAAAGTAAAACTGTGCAAAGGCTGAAATAAAGCATAGATTACAAATTGATGACTAGGATCTTGCAACGAGTTTCGTAGAAGTGCGCTAAAACATAATTCTCCGAATTAATGGAGGAAGCAAAGAAATATGTCTTGCGTTAAAATATCAGAGTGCAGCGAGCGAGGGTAGCGCAACATGGTCAATGAGGGGAACAGTACATGCTGCACATAAGCTGGATAACTTTATGTCTTCAGATCAAAGTAGTCATCTATCCTAAACGGTCCTCGCTACAGGTATATTGGACTTTTTTTTACGTGCGATGCGATTTGTGTTCAAAACTTTCAGTTCAGCTTATTAGGTGCGGGTGTTCTTGATACTAGAGTTCACACTGTCAGCAAACCTTGAACTAAGAAGCTTGAACACAAATCAAATCTTATTTGAAACAAGTAAGACCTCAATCGAGGACCGCCAGGCCCTCTCAGAGGAACCTCGTCGGCCTTCGCTGCTAGTCGCGATCCCGGAAACAGAATGTCCTTAATTTTGTATTTAAAAAAATAGGTGCCCTTTCGGAGAACTACAGATAAACTTAGTGTACTTGCTGTGTCAGTATCATTATAAGGAACAATTTCGACTATATACCTTTATGTAAGTGTTGTTAACTTGTAAATATATTCTGCGTGGTTTCCAGAACTTTACAGATGGTCCAATGTTGACATTTTGATCTTTCACCTTAACCTTTTGTGCATAGAACAATGTTTAGTGCCGGCATGAAGGCTCGTTGTTATCGATGTCGTCCGCGCGTGTCTCAGAAGTGATGGTGTGTGTGCGTATGTGTGATGCATTCAATAAGCCCATTGTTGACAGTACTTCAATGAATCCACAGCAACAACCCGTCGTATACACCACCCCCTTGTGTGATGGGAAAAACGAACGCTTCTGTATTATGTTAAAACGTGCGTAAGTCGAGGAACGTTTGTATGACCCTTCCCCCCCCCCTCCCCGATGATGGGCTGAACCCTTTCTCGGGTGGCCCCTGCAGCAGACGTCGTGTGTCCTGAAGGTGGAGCCTCTATGCTCAGCTACTGCAGCTAGTTCAAAGTTGGATTCTGCTCCAGTGTTTCCAGCTTCAGTCATCGCGTCACGGGTTGATGGAAGAGAGTGAAATTGTATAGCTTAGGAGTACCGCCTTGTTTTCTAGGGCCGTCCCCAGCGCTGCTTCAAGGCTCGAAGCTTGTTTGTGACACGGGGACTGGATGGGGGGGGGGCGGAGTCAGGTCACCTGTCCAGGTAACCTG